>QEPC01004817.1:4256200-4319714 GCA_003113815.1 Sphenodon punctatus | reverse complement strand
GTGTTTCAGCACCTCTCTCTATGTATATATATGTATATGTATATGTATGTAAATAAAATATACATACATACATGTTTCAGCACCTCTCTCTGTATAGTTTATATATGTGTGTATATGTGTGTATATATATATATATATATAAGTAAAATATACATACATACATACATACCCGGCACGCCTGCTGGGTATCACACCTTGTGATGTGATATATATATCACATCACCGGGTGTATATCTATAGATAGATAGATTAGATAGCTCTGTGTGTGTGTGTATGTGTGTGTGTGTGTGTGTGTGTGTGTGTGTGTGTGTGTGTGTGTATGTATGTATGTATGTATGTATGTATGTAATATATATATATATATATACACATTAAACTCTGAAAATTGTGGATAATTTTGTAGTTATTTAGAAAGCATAAGCTAATACTTAAAGAAAATCTCTCATAGCTGTTCCTTGGACTCATGCTCAGTGATTTGTTTATATTTGTTCTAAGAATCCTTCCTTCTCCTGTAACTTAGCCTTCACAGATAAAGTTTAGCTGTTTACCTGTATCAAGAGTGGAATGTATGCTCAAGCTGCCCTCCTTAGACCTTGTGTTTTCTTCAAACCGGGGAGAATTGGAGACGCTAGGCACTACTTTTACTGCAGAAAATGCATCTGTTACTGCTAATGCTTCACAGAGTAGTTCAAAAGCATCGCTTAACAAAACTGTGATACCAGGTAATGTAAAAGAAAAGTTCAACTACTATATTCATATGATAATACTGATAAATTAAAGGTTAATACATTTCAAGTGTATATGTTTTTATACATATACACTTGAAATGTGGAATAACATATATGCTAACATCAGTATGAAGTATTACAAAAAATTAATGTATTTCCAATACACTGTTCACATTAGCAACTTTAATAGGATGTTTCTTCTACAAATAATAGCATAACCTTTTAAAATGGTTACTGGTATTGAGAATTTCTACAAACCACATAATAGAAAATGTGTTCTGTCTTTCATAAAAGAAAATATATCAGTATGGTATGATGCACTAAACTGCTATTGCACTGACATTTAAAATAAAAATGCTAATGCTATAAAGTAGATTGTTTACTAATCTTGCTGCCTATCTAGTTGCTAATGGTGATGAGTGAGGTAACAACAGAATGTGGATAAAAACAGAATATTAGATAAAGGCATTAAATAATCAAAGGTGTAGACTATATATTATGAATGTAGTTGTTAGTTGGATCTTCCATTTTCTTTTTTGATAAACATACATTTTTATAACCAATCCTAATTCCATCCAAGTTGCTTTACTTACTGACAGCTGTCTTAGTTTTATATATATTTAATAAACGTGAGGCTTGAACATCTTTTCCTAGACCAAGATAAAATTATAGTCTGTCTTCCCTTTCTCCCTCTGCCTCCGGCTAATCCTCTGCACGGGTAGCTCTGCGGATGGCCGCCTGGAGGCAGAAGAAGAAATCACTTCTGCGCATGCGTGTGGAACTATCTGGTTCCTCAGTCTGTCTTCTGCCTTTGGGCCGTCGGGAGTGTAGCCGCCTCTCCAAATCTAAAGGAGACACAAACGGAACAATTTAAAAACCAAAGGAAACAACAGGAACAGTGTCTGTTCCAGCTCGCAGCCTGGCAATCGGGCCGATCGACAGTGAGCGGGCGGGGCTCTGAGGGCAGCGTTACTTTCCCGGTTGGGAGGAACGCGGGAAGCCCTGCCGGTTCCCCCGCACTACGCCGGGGAGCAGAAGGCCACAGACTTTTCAACTAAGCCTCCCCCCGCCTTGGAAGGGGCACCGCACAGCGGGAGCCCTTCCAGCCACAGCGCAGCCAGTCCTCCATCAGCAGCGCCATCCCCGCGAGCCAGAATGGAGGGAACTCCCGGTGGGAGCAACAAGGACAGCGAGCAACAAGCGGCTACCCCACAGGACGCCAGTCAGGTAGACATGCCCATGCTGGCAGATACCATGAGGAAAATATTGCAGTCTGTAAATAAATTATGTGACTTGCAAACTAAAGGACCCCACAGAAATACCTCCCCCTCCCCAGGCCCAGGGAAATCCAGGACGGGAAAACAGCCCCTGAGGACGGGAAGCAGCAGTTGGAAGACCCCACAAGGGGGAGCCAGAGCCAAGCTGCTGGAATCCTCAGGATCCTCTGAGGCCCAAAAAACACAGGGGAACGGAGGAGACCCTTGCTACCTCGGACTCTGAGGGTGACTCGGGGCAGGAGTGGGAGGATTTCGAGGACGCAGCTTCCCAGGAAGCTACCCAGGAACCCAGAGACGCAGGCAGGCAGTTTCCACTCTCATATAGAGAGGAGCCAAGTGACAAAAACACTTCGGCTAGCAGAGAAACAAAACAAGGACTCCTCCTCAGACTCTCAGGAGGAGGAGGAGGAGAAGGAGAGAGATTACATTCCCTCCCTACATGGCAGGGAGTCAGGAGTACCCCTGGATAGGGTCTTTGAGGAACTGGTCATCCAGGAGTGGAAGCATCCTGATAAGACTCAAAGGATGAACAAAACTCAGGCTTCTCTGTACTCTTTCTCCAGAAAGAAGGAGCCGATATTCAAAAAACCCAAGGTTGATGCAGCTGCAGTATCTTTAGCATGCCAGACAGTTTTCCCTACAGAGGGAGACTGTTATCCCAGGGACCCCACCGACAGGGCCATAGACTCCTCCTTGCACAGAGGCTTAGATCTGTCTGTAGCTTCTTTGAAAATAAATATCATCTCTTCCTACGTAGCAAGAGCCCTTTTAGCTTGGATGCAGGAAGCCCAGGACTCCCAACATCTCGGAGAGGAGAGCGCAGATTCTCTCCTCTCGCATATCCCTAGCAACAGCTTTTCTGGCAGATGCCACCATGGATTCCATGGGCTGAGCAGCTAGAGCCCTGGCCAGTAATGTGGCAGCAGGGCGGCGCCTCTGGCTAAGGTCCTGGCACGGGCATGTTATGGCCAAAAATCTCCTAGTGTCAGCCCCCTACAAGGGCCTCAAACTATTTGGGGTTTATCTGGACAAGGCTAGCTGATGCAAATGATAAGACAAAAAATAAGAACCTGCAACAAATAGGCGAAAAAGAGGTTTTTTCGAAACCCCCCATACAAACAAAGGGGGTATGTACCATTCAAGAGATTTCAGGGACAAACCAGGGATCATCAAGGGAGTTTTTCATTTCGCAACAAGGCCAACAGGCAAGCTCTGAGATTTGACAGACAAAAGCAGAAAAATACCATCCCCAACTTACACAAGCAGGATGCATGACTACGCCGACTCACCAGAGATAGGCGGCAGACTATAACTTTTCTCAGCAACCTGGGAAAAGTCGGTCTCGGACGCATGGGTAACTCAAATGGTAGCCTTCGGCTATCGCATAGAGATGAAGCACCCCCCTCGTTCGAGATTCCTAGCCTCCCCCAGGTCAAGCTCTCTGGAAAAACACAGCGCTATGACCGGGGAGATTCAGAGACTATTAGCCATAAAAGCAATAGAGCCAGTTCCCCCAGAGCAGATAGGCCAGGGCCTATACTCCATAATGTTTCTGGTATTGAAAAAGACCGGCACCTGGAGGGCAGTTCTGGACCTCAAACAATTGAACAAGGTAGTGAAATACCAGAAATTCAAAATGGAGACAGCAACCTCCATATGTCGAAGCTTGCACTTAGGCGACTGGATGGTCTCCCTGGACCTTCGGGAAGCTTACTTACATGTTCCCATCTACCGACACCACAGAAAATGGCTCCGCTTTTGCTACCAAGACAGCCATTATCAATTCAGGTCCCTACAACGTACCTGGCAACGTACCTGGCACTTCACAATTCTAAGAAAGAGACACGGTCCCTGCCCCAGCAGGCTTACAATCTAAGAGAGACAAGGGGGGGGGGAGAGGAGACAAAGGGAGGGGGAAGAGAGGAAGAGACAAGGATACATACACGAACTCGTGAGGTCTCAGGTGCACGTGCTTGGCTTAGTTACAAAATTGTAGTTACTCATTTAATGTTACACAAGATACGATGATTCAGGATAAGTCACCTAGGAGGCAAGAACCCTAGAACCCCATTGCTGGGGTTTTCCCTCCACTGGTCCCTCAGGTTCATAGACTGGGATGCTCCTAGACTCTCAGCTCCATCTGGAAGCCTAGGTGAAGGCTGTGATGAGAAGTGCGTTTCACCAGTTGTCACGGGGAAACATGGGGTCACATACGTGTAACACGGGACTACATGTTTGGTAAATATGCGGTACCAAGGGTTTCACATGTATGCAATGTTACTGTAAATGTACACTATGTAATGTTAAAAGTTCCACATGTTGTAATGTTAACTCTGAGAACGGTAGAACTCAAATTACAGCTCAGGTTGGGCCTCTCACATGTCACCAGGCTACACAGGATACAAACAGATACCAACGTGTATTGGGGCCAGACGGATAGCCAGGGCCATCAACAATGCTAATGAAGGTAGCCATTGGCTACGCGCAAGAAGACACATAGAAGCCTGATAAGAGAACAAAGGGAATTCTAGAAGCCTCAAGAAGGGGCTAGGAGTTTCCTCCAGGATATATAAGGACAGAGACCCCCAGAAGAGAGAGACTGCTTGGAGACGTCTTGCAAAAGCCAGCTTGAACATCTACATATGAAAGCCAGCCATCAACAGGCTGGGGGAAGATGAAGTGAGAGACAGCTTTCGCTCTAAAGAGCCAAGTGCCCAGCCAGATGGTACCTTTATGGCTGAGAAACTAGAACGTATGGACTTTGCTTAGGGTAAGATGAATAACTTAGAAACTAAACAGTATAGATTAGGAATGTGTTATATTTACCTTTTATTTCTATTACCACTCTGTTTAACTATCTTGTTTATTTAATCAATAAATATACTTCTTACTTTATAAAGAATAGTGGCTGCATATACACATTGAACAAGAGGGGGACAGAATGGAACCCTGCGGGACCCTACACAGGGGACCCCTGGGGGAAGCCACCCGCTGAGAACTATCAGCCAGGAAAAAACAAAACCACTGCAAAGCCATTCCACTCACCCCAGCAAGGTCCCACAGGCAGGGTCACCAACACCTCATGTTCCACTGTGTCAAAAGTCACTGAGAGGTCAAGTAGAACTAGTAGGGTTGAACATCCCTTATCTAGTTCCACTTGTAGGTTATCAACCAAGGCTACAAACCGAGTCTCAATGCCATACCCTGGATGTGAGGAATCCAGAAAACTGATAACAGTCCAGATGCGCCTGCAACTGATGGTCAACCACCCCCGTTCAATAACCTTCACTAAAATGGAAAGGTTAGAGACTGGCTGATAGCTCGCCAGGGAATCAACGTCCAAAGATGGCTTCCTAAGGGAGTGGCCAAACCATAGTCACTTTCAGTGACTCGGGCAGCCTCCCCTCCCCAAGAGAGTAATTGATAATCCTGGCCAGCAATGCCTCTACCATCTCCCTGCTGGCCTTAACCAGCCAGGACAGGCAGGGATCATGTTTACACAGTGTGACCCAAACAGGTTCCAGCACATCCCCTGGCTCAGCAGGCATCAGCATTGAAACTGATCCCACAAACACTGACCAGACAAGGCATTTCTAACCTCTGGCTCTGGCACCATCCCCACAAAGGCAGTGAGTGATTTTATCCGCAAAGTACATCATAAACATGTCACAGCAGACCTTGGAAACCTCCATATCCAGGTGGTGACAGGCTGGACTGACTAAACCCCTCACCACCCAGAAAAGCTCTTCGCAGATGCTATGATGTCAACAAAGATCTGCTTCTTTGCTGCCCGCACAGCCACAACATAACGCTTCAAAAACTGCCTGTGTTGCAATCGGTCGTCTTCAGAGCAAGTCTGGCAGCACTGCCGCTCCAACAGCCTCCCCTTGGGCTTCATCCACCTGAGTTCCTCCGTAAACCATGGAGACCTCCGGTCATGAAACACTGGAAGCAGACGCCTGGGAGCCACTCAATCAATAGCCCCTGTCATCCAGTCATCCCAGAAAGCCACAAGGTCATAGATGGCTCCCCCCAGAGCTGCCATTCTAATTCTTTAGCTATAGAGTGGTATACTGAAACAATCATGTAAGAAAATTCAGATGAGTTTTCTAAAATGTTTATAGAAGATTAAGTGGGTAAAGTATGTTTTAATCAGTTTTATAGAGATGGCTTTATACTTTAGGCTATTAAAACAAAGTGTCTTTCTTCAAGGATTTTGTTAGTTGGTCTGATGAATCAATTGATATTATTTCATATTCAAGGCACTCTTATACTTCAGTTATCTTAATACCTGTGATTTACTTAAGTAGTTCATGATTTATTTGTTTGTTTGTTTACTCAGGTTCATCTCCTGGCCTAGGCAGTCCTCTTGGCAGAACCCGACATAGCAGTAGCCAATCAGATTTGACTGGCTCAAGCAGCAGCTCATCAGGTCTCAGTTTTACAGCCTGCATGTCTGATTTCTCCCTTTATGTATTTCATCCATATGGAGCAGGCAAACAGAAATCCACAGTTACTGGCCTTACTCCTGGATCAGGACCCCTAGGTACAGTATGAAATGTTTTTAACAGTTGTAAAATTTGGTGAGTTTCATGAGGAACATTAAACTTTGAGAGAAGACTGCACTAAACTAAGCGGAAGTGGAAGAATTCCACCTCACATGCTTATTTCCAGACTTTCTCAGGAGCAAAACATTGGAGGATCTTCTTTTCCCCAGCCTGCACTTGTAAAATCACTTCTGCGTCCATGTTGGAACATGCACATAAACAAACTGAGAAAAGGTTGTAGCCAACCTTGTATTCTAGGGAAAGGGCAGGACTAGAGCTGAAACAAATTCCCACAGAAATGGGTGTATACAATGAATTTCTGTTCACCTGAACTGACCCGACAACATCTGGTACCAGCCAGTACCGGATGCTTTTTCGGGTATCCAGGTACCCGATTGGTACCTAAGTAACCTGTCGAGTATCTCATATGGTACCCAGAAATGTGGGTATTACCCATGGGTACTAAATTTACTGTCTGTTTGAGCTCTAAGTGGGATATAGATTGGATTGTAAGCTGCCACAAGATGCCTGTGGCAGGAGGGGTGGGGTAACCATTTTTTAAAATAAATAAATAAATTTAAGTAAATAAAAAAGTATAATTTCTCTCTTAATGGGGCATGTTTTAAAGTGTAAGTTTTAACACTTGTGCAGACATGTTAAAATGTTTAAAGTAGGAATGGGAGTCGTTGCATCTTACTAATTACTACAATAGTATTTGGCGGCCAAGATTAGGGTGCTGTTGTGCAAAGTCCTGAACTTGTAAACACTTATGCATGGAAGTAACTCTGTGAATTTCTATTAAATTCAGCTAAATTGTTGACATTCTAATTGCTTGCAGGATATGGGATGCAGAGTAAAATGACAGAGCCTGTCCCAAAGAAATGTGATTATACACAAAGATAAATGATTTTATACAGTATGTATTTTAAGGGATTCATTTTATGTATGTTATGCTGCCTGCCCTGAGCCGTTGAGATGGATTGGTTAGCAGTCTAAATGAATAATTTTTGACCAATGCATGGTGTAAACAAACTGAAAAGCTTTTCTGTGACTAATAATAGTTAAATGTATTCTAAAAATCTTAAAAGTAAATTGAAGGTTTCCCCAACAAAATGTGATTTTCTTCTACTGTAAAGACACCTTAAAGATTTAACATTTAGGTGCTAAATTAGGGGGACATTGCCTCTTGTCTGTTTAGGTAATGTAGATGAGGAGCCCACCTCGGTAACTGGTCGAAAAGATTCACTGAGTATCAACCTTGAGTTTGTGAAAGTAAGTCTGTCAAGGATAAGACGTTCAGGAGGCGCTTCATTTTTTGAGAGTCAGTCGGCAAGCAAAGCTGCAAGCAAGATGGATACTACGTTAATAAATATATCGGGTATTTACTAATTTCAATGTATCAATATTACATGCTTGCATGTCAATTGTATTCAGTTTATTCCAAGTAGTAACATTTTTCCATGTAGATACCATGTGAAAGCCACCAACCTGTTATATCTAATAAGAGCTTGGATTTTTAAAAATTAAGCGAATTGGTAACCAAAACTTTCCCTCTTTTTTTTTTTCCCCCTTCTTTTTGTGTTCTGCTGACCTAAAAAATTTACTTGTGGTGCAGTCTTTTCTTTGTTGCTGATGTTTAATTTCAACTTGCAGATTTATGCAAACTGAGGGCATTTTCACACCTGTGGAAGCATGTCCTTAGAAGGTCAGGCGATGGAATGCATGTGGAAATTGGGCACATCTTTGATCATGTGGGAATGCCCAGAGGCGTGTGATTGAAGCTTTTATGTGTGTTTACAATGGTGATTTGACAGAGCTGGATTTCGCAGCTTGGTCAGTCGTTCTTGTAAATGGGCATTGTATGCATAAATCACAAGATAAATCGAGCAACTCTGGGCATTCCCACGTGATCAAAGATGCACCCAATTTGCATGCGCGGCCGCTCTCCCGACCTTCTAAATACACGTTCCTGTAAGTGTGAAAGCAACCTTAGTATCTTGACTTCTGCCTGCATGGGTTTATGGCCTTGGATTTTTTTTGTTTTTGTTTTTCAGCTTGAATGAACTTTGAATATGGCCCATAATGATTAAGAAAAATAAATGCCTCTTTGCATCAAAACTTAAGTTGAAACTGAATATCACAAAACCAGATATTACATGTATTTGCTCAGTTTATAAATCTTGGGGTAGCATGGCAAAACTGAAGTTTTGCTTCCAGAGGTTTTGTTACATGCTGCATTTTTTTCTTTTTCTTTCTATCCCGCCCCTCCTCCCCACAGGGCAGCCTGGGGCAGCGAACAGCAAAGATAAAACAATAAAACAATTTTAAAAGTTTAAAATGTATCATATATGCAGTGAAACAACCCCCCTACCCCTCGCCGAAAGCCTAGCGAACAGCCAGGTCTTACATAAATGTCAAAATGACAGGAGAGTGGAGGCCAACCGAGCCTCCTCTGGGAGCGCATTCCACAGCATAGGGGCAGCCACCGAAAAAGATCTAACATCGGTGGCCACCCAGCTTGCCCAGGGAACCTCCAAAAAGGCTCCCCCAGACGATCTCAGAGGGCGCACAGGCACATGGTGAGTGAGGCAGTCCCGCAGATAAGCGGGGCCCAGGCCGTGAAGGGCTTTAAAGGTTAAAACCAGCACCTTGAACTTAGCCCAGTGCTTTATAGGCAGCCAATGCAGAGCCCAGAGCACAGGTTTCATGTGCTCCCTGTGACCCACCCCCATAAGGAGATGGGCTGCGACATTCTGCGCCAGCTGCAGCCTCCAGACCAACTTCTCGAGCAGCCCCACGTAGAGCGCATTGCAGTAATCCAGCCTGGAGTTGATGAAGACATGGATGACAGTGGCGAGGTCGGAGTCTGAGAGAGACGGCCGAAGCCGCTGGACAAGATATAACTGCCGAAACGCACTCCCCGCTACAACCTGAGATTCCAAGCTGAGCCGTGAATCGAGGAGCACACCCAGACTCCGCACTTGAGAGACCATGGGAGGGCGAACCCCCCCCACCCGCAACAAGAGGAGATTCAACCACCCCAAGGTCCCCCAAGCCCTCACCCACCAACATCACCTCCATCTTGTCAGGATTCAATTGCAGATGGCTCAACCTCATCCAAGCTCCCACAGCTGACAGGCACTGGGAAAATAAGGAGACTGCATGGCCTGGGTCGATGGAAAAAGAGAGGTAGAGCTGAGTGTCAACATACTGATGACACTGCATGCCCTGAAACCCTCTCACAATCTCCCCTAACGGCTGCATATAGATGTTAAACAAGAGGGGGGACAGAATGACACCCTGCGGGACTCCACACATGATGTCCTGGGGAGAAGACGTACACTCCCCCAAGACCACCTGGTGAGTTTTTCCATCCAGGAACAAATAAAGCCAGTCCAAGACCATTCTGTCAATCCTGGCATGGTCCCACAGGCGAGTCACCAACACCTCATGATCGACTGTGTCGAATGCAGCCGAAAGGTCTAGCAGGACCAATAAGGTCTGATGACCCTGGTCCAATGCCAGACGGAGATCATCAACCAAGGCCACCAGTGCAGTGTCTGTACCATACCCAGGCCAAAAACCAGACTGAGAGGGGTCAAGGAAACCAGTGCGGTCCAGATGTTCCTGGAGTTTCCGTATCACAGCCCGTTCAATAACCTTCCCTAAAAAGGGAAGGTTAGCGACCAGCTGATAACTGACAGGAGCATCAGTGTCAAGAGTTGGTTTCTTGAATAGGGGCCTAACCACAGCCTCTTTCAGGCAATCAGGCACCCTGCCCTCCTGAAGGGAGGCACTAACCACCCCAGCCAGCAATGGCCTATAACGTCTCCTGGCTGGTTTTCACCAACCAGGACAGGCATGCATCTTGTTCACAAGTAGTGGCACGAACAGATCCCAACAAGGACTCCACATCAGCAGGCGACACCATCTGAAACCGATCCCACAGGACAGGACGGGGCATCCATAGCCCCAAGATGATCCTCTGCAATAACTGTGGTACCGAAATCATGGTGGATGCGAGCGATCTTACCTACAAAGTACTCAGTAAACCGGTGACAGCGGTCACTGGATTGCTCCAGGTCCAGTTGGAGGCAGGCAGGACTGACCAAGCCTTTGACCACCCGGAAAGCTCTACTGGACGTGACATTGCAGATGCAATGAGGGCAGCAAAGAACTGCTTCTTTGCTGCCTGCATCGCCACAGCATATGCCTTTAAACTGCTCTTACACTGCGATCGATCATGCTTGTCGCGAGTCCAGCACCACCATCGCTCTAACCGCCTGCTCTCCCGCTTCAAACATCGCAGGCTCTCAGTAAACCAAGGAGACCTGTGGGAGACTCGGGAGGGCAGCAGACGCCTGGGAGCCATACTGTCAATGGTCTCTGCCAACAAGGTGTTCCAGAAGGCTACGAGATCATTGACAGAGCAGATGTCAAGGTCCAGGGGAAGCTCCCCCAGAGCATTCTGGAACCGATCCGGGTCCATAAGTTTCCAGAGGCGGACTGATCTAATGCGTCCTGCACCCTGTTGGGGACTGACATACACCAGGATGCGCGCCTTAAGGAGGTAATGGTCAGACCATGACAAAGGCTCCACCCCGCTAACTCCTACTAACTGACCCCCCGCCTCAAGGCCGGTGCAGAAAACCAAATCCAGTGTATGTCCCTGCTCATGTGTGGGGCCACAGATGACTTGGGACAGGCCTATGGTTGTCATGGAGGCCATGAACTCATGCCTCGCTCCTCCAGGATCGGTGTCAGCGTGGATGTTAAAATCCCCCAGGACCACTAATCTAGGCGTCCGGAGGATCACGTCTGGCACCAGATCAGCAAGAGCATGTAGGGATGCCACCTGGCAGTTGGGTGCACAGTACACCAGCAGCACCCCTCATCTGTCCTCAGCCAAATCCAACACAAGATGGAGACACTCAACACCTGGTGGAACCTGCACTGGATACCTCCTAAAAGACCATGTATCCTTGATAACAATGGCTACACCCCACCCCACCCAATACCTCCAGCCGAGGCTGATGCTGCACAGAGAATGCAGCTGAAACAAGGTCGGCCAGAATAGGGTCCGATTCATTGTCCAGCCAGGTCTCTGTAATACACACGAGGTTGGCGTCTCACTCCGGGATTAACTCCTGGATGATAGATGACTTATTGACAACTGACCTCATGTTCAGCAGCACCAAACCAAGGCCTGGGGCCTCCTAAGCCTCGACCCGCAACCTTCCCGTGTGGGGGGTTGAGAGGGGAACGGGCACAAGGCACCACTCCCTCCTCACTGATGGAACATATCTCCCCCGACCTGCAACAACCCCGATGGCTGTGGAAGCCCTCCCATCCCCGGAGAACGCGGTTAGACACCCACCCTCCATAGGCTGCACCAGTAGACCAGCGAGAGGGACCCCACCTCCATTACTCTGATGCTAATTATCAAAGAGTAATTTAAATTCTTTTTAAGCTTACTAAGAATGTGTACATGCCATACTTGAACTATTGGCCAAGCTGTTAACTACCCTCTATTTACCTTCAAACTTGGTTCAATAGAGTTTTTTTGTTTGCCAATAAAGTGATAACTTCAGAAAACTGCATCTGATCAATTCCAAAAGTTTAGAGAATGTTCTGATGCATCATTGGGCAAAACCCTGTTGATGATGGTTAAAAATGGAAAATCCCAAACTTCTGTGTACATGGGAAGTAATTGCATATTGACCGTGTCCCTATCATAGCACTAATTTGTTGCAGCCAGCAAAGCTGTCATGCAAATTAGCTTCAGAAAGATTGCCAGTTGTTTCAGTTCGCTATTTTGGTATCAGAATGAATCCGCTTCCACAAGAAACAGGAACTGAGGCCAGAGGCTCCCATGGTAGTCGCAAGGCACAGTGCTACTCAAGGCTTGTGTAGGTACCTTTTGGTCTTCCCAAAAACCTTTGTTTGTGTGCCATGCGTGCAAAGCAGAAGTAGTAGCAATGGAAATGTCCATAATCACTGCAAGAAACTTTTTCCAGCTTCGGGAGGGATGGAAGTTGTGGAACAGATGTTGCAACAGCATCCCTTTCCCCCGGAAAGGAAAGACAGTAGCAGAGTAGAGCAACTGTTGCCACATGAGCCCTTTTCCCAGTATGTCCTTTGTCCATGCAACAATTACCCAGTGCCAGCAGAGTGGAGAGGTGTATAGCTTTCTCATGCAACCTAGCTTATAGTTTAATAAAATACTATATCATCTGAAACTTTTCTACAGTTTGCATTGTGTTTTTAAATATATTTTGCACTTCTCCTTTTAATATTTGGAGATGGGTTTTAATTTATGCCAGATAAGAGTAACCTAATGCTTTGAAGGGTAAATAGTTAAATGCTATTAATTAGTTTGTAGCAGGGGGTCTCCCAGGGCCCCACGGGGCGCTGGGGTCGCACTCTGGGGAATTAGTTCACTCCTCTGCTACGCCTTTTCAGCCTAAGCCTCGGCTGAAAGCCCCCCTGAGACGGGGGTGGGGTACCCTCTTCTAGGACACCACACACAGTCCAGAGGGTATGCAGTTCACAGTCTTTATCCGTACAGTCCCGTGTACACAATACCTGGGGCTGCCGGCTCATCCGCCTTCACCCTGCAGGCCCAGGTCAGTCTCTCCAGGCTCAGGAGCAACACAGACCATCAACCCCCGAAGTCCATCCAGCTCTAAGCCCCCAGTCTCTGGCCAAGCCTTTCCCAGGCAGGAGGCTCCCTCCTGGGCACAGCCTCCCCCACTTGCCTGGGTCCTTCTGGTTCTCCAACCTTCAGTACCTTGGAGAGCATAGAGCAGGAAGGCTTCTTCAGGGAGATGTTGCTCCTCCAGCTCCCTAGTAGAGACCCTCTCCTGTCTGCTTTGTATCTGCTGATATACAGGCGGAGTGGGTGTGGCCACGCTTCCTCTCCACAGCCTTAAAGGGCCAGTAACCCACCCACTCTGTCCCAGCGTTTCTGAGCCTGTTTGCCTCTCAGGCTGATCCCTGCTATGGGGTTGGCTCTGCCATGCCTTTGGGCGTGCTCAGCCCTCCAGCAGACCCCCTCAGCCCCCTTCTTAAAGGGCTCAGAACCTTTTCACGCTATTAACCACCTGTCTTTTCCTCAGCTGTTTGTGATATCGGATCTGCGTCTTTTAAATATGACATGCGGCGCCTCAGTGAGATACTAGCCTTTCCTAGAGCCTGGTATAGGAGAAGTATTGCCAGACGTCTCTTTCTAGGTGATCAAACCATAAATTTACCAGGTAAGCTATCCCTTACATTTCTCTGAAACCAAGTCTAAGCAGGGATTGCTTATAGTGTATATAGCGGATTGCCAGTCGATTATAGCATATCTAGATTTTCAGAAAGCATTTGGTAAGGTCCCTCAAAAGAGACTTTCTTCAGAAAATTAAATTGTTATGAGATTGGAGGCAGTGTCCTATAGTGGATCAGTAACTGGTTAAAGGATAGAAAACAAATGGTAGAGTTACACAGTCAGTTTTTGCAATGGAGAACTAACTAGTGGAGTGCCCCAGGGATCTGTACTGGAACTGGTATTGTTTAATATATTCATGAATGATCTGGAAAAGGAGCAACAAGTGAGGTGATCAAAACTGCAGATCACACAAAGCGTAAAAACAAACATGACAGTAACCTGCTCTGGTCCACGGGCCACTGTCACGTTTGTTGTTGGGCTGTCAGATATTTGCCCAGGTTGACCTTGGACGTGTTGGCGGCTAGCCCGGGTTCTCACCTTAGCAGATGGCTGAGATAACAGCCCAGGCTGCCCGATCAGAGCAAAGCAGGACAGAGCGTGTTAGCACATCTGTTCCTGCCAGCCCGGATTGGGTCTGCTGTGGCTGGCTTCTATGGCTGCCCGTTATGGGGGGCTAGGTGTAACGTGGGTGCTGGCTCCCAGGACCTGGCCGCGTGAACATTTGTTCCATCGCCCAACCTGATCCAGTTCAGGTCTGCAGCAGTGACCTAAGCTGGGCCAGGTTGGTGCCGCCCACAGTGTAGTCACGTTTGTTTTTACCCAAAGTTACTCAAGGTAGTTAAAACTTGAGTGGACTGTGAGGAATTACAGGATGATCTTGCAAGACTAGGTGACTGAGCAACTAAAGAACTGATGAAATTTAATGTTGACACGTGCAAAAGTGATGCATATAGGGGAAAAAATAATCCAAACTATATGGACAAAATGCTGGGTTCTTCTAAATTAGGGGTTACAACTCAGAAAAAAAGATCTTGCAAGGCATTGTGGATGCCACATTGAAATCCTCAGCTCAGTGTGCGACAGTGGGCAAAAAAATGATTTGGAGAGGGATAGAGAATAAAACTGAACATATCATAATGCCTCTATAGAAATCTATGGTGTGACTGCACCTTGAATATTGTGTGCAGTTCTGGTCACCCCAACTAAAAAAAGATTTTTGTTTTAAAAACATTTTTATTTGAAAACGCATTTGGGAGGGTGGGTTAGGGGTTGTTTGGGTTTTTATGTAGGGTTGTGGGTCAGTTTTGGGGAGAAGGTGGAGTTTTTATTGTTTTGTTTTATGGATTGTGAGCCGCCCTGAGCCTCTGTGAGAGGAGCAGCATATATATTCAAATAAATAAACACATAAAGATATTGTAAAACTAGAAAAGGTACAGAGAAAGGCAACAAAAATGAAAGAGTATGGAATGGCTTCCGTATGAGGAGAGGCTTGATGGATTAAGACTCTTCAACTTCGAGAAGAGATGACTGAGAGGGGATAGAGGTTTATAAAATCATGAGTGGTGTGGAAAGAGTAAATAGAGAACAGTTATTTACCCTCTCAAATAATATTAGAACTAGAGGACATTCCATGAAACTTAACTGGTAAAACAAACAGAAGAAAGTGTTTTTTCACTCAGCTCATTTACCCTGTGGAAGTTGTTGCTAGAGCATGTGGTCAAGACCAGTAGTATAGCTGGGTTTAAAAAAAGATTAGATACGTTCTTGGAGGGTAGATCCATTAATGGCTATTGGCCAAGTAGATTTGTGGTAACTTCTAACTGTCGGGAGCTGAGAGTGAACAACAGGGAACGGGTCAGCCCATTGTGACCTGTTGAGTACTTCTCCCAAGTGACCTAGAATGGCCGCTGCCGGAGACAGGATGCTGGGCTCGATGGACCATTTGTCTGACCCAGTATGGCACTACTTATGTTCTTATGGTATTACTGTATTCCAGAATAAGTGATTAGAATATGCAACTATATAATGCAGAAGCATACTCTAGGGAACATCCCTGTACCAGCAATCTGGTGAACTAGATAATGTAGCAGACCCTTTTCATCTCTAATTCTGTGACCTTTTCATTCACATTAAATAGTAAGTTTGTATTTTGTATGAAGAAAATTTAATTAAAATCAAAATTTTAAATAAAGTGAAACTCTTAAAATATTGAGGTTACATACAGAAACATGAGAGACTTCAGAGTTACTACAAATAAATTCGCTGTTAAGATCAAAATGATTTTGTAGTACATAGAAATAAACCTTTTTGTTCCTGTTCTGTGTTGCATACTATCCTTAATTAAAAGTAAAATAAAGCTATATGGCTTAATGGATGCCCCTTCCTTTCCAGCAGCATCTGGTCCCGGAACACCAGATTCCATTGAAGGAGTAAGCCAACACCTCTCTCCTGAATCATCACGCAAAGCATACTGTAGAACCTGGGAGCAACCCAGTCAGTCTGCTTCGTTTACACACGTGGCACAGTCACCTAACGTTTTCAATGAACACAATACAAGTAACAATATGTCACCTGGGACAGCTTCTCACCATTTAAAATCTCCAGCTGTTGCAAGATCCAGGAGTGTGTCTGACTCCTCAGTTCCCCAGAGAGGTAAGTGGTTAAGTATAAAGAGCTCTTCAGTAATTCTGGAGATTTTTCTGGAGGCAAATCAGGCACATTTTATCACATGGGAAAGCACCCAAAGTTATTGCTTGTTTGTGGAACATAAACTTTGGGCTTTTTCAGAGAAGACAGTCTCCACCCACCACACGTTGCAGGGCACCCATAGGGCAACACTGCAGCCCTGCAACATATATAGTGGATGTGTGGTGGGTGGAGAGTGTTTTGTCTGAAAACACCCTTTGTTAATTCCCTTTGGTTAATATGTTTATCTTGTAAAAACTACAGTGTTCTAATATGTTTTCTTTTTCCCAGCTTACTTAAATATGACATGATACTTTAAAATGTAAAATCTAAAAGACTTATAAAAAGTTTGTTTTATGGAAGATGTGAAACTTAAAATGTGTGTGGTGTTTTGGTAATATTTATCAAAACGGAAAAGTAAAGAACTCTATTTTCATGAAAAGGCAGCAGAGAAAAATGGACATGTTTTCATTTTCATGTGTCTTTAGTTGATAGCTTTCTGTAATACTCTAAAATTTTTGTGCCAGTATTTATGTTGTATTCTACTGAAAGAAATCCTTCGCTTTTCAGTGTTAAAAATCAATAAGCTTTCCTAATGGGAAAAGTCTCTCATTGTTTTTTTATTTTAGATACACTGTCAAAAACTTCAACTCCATTTAATAAGTCAAACAAAGCTGGAAGTCAACAGGTGACACCATGGGAGACGCTGGTTGTTTTTGCTATGAACCTGAAACAATTAAATGTCCAAATGAACATGAGCAATGTAATGGGAAACACTACGTAAGTAAAAAAAAATTCGGCTTGTTCAGCAGATTATTGATTCCTGATCACTGTAATGAGAAGAAATCTATCAGGCACTTGTGTTACAGAACCAACCCTGACCCAGATGTTTCTAATTTGGTGCCACCCGTCACCTACTTTCACCCAGAGATCCATGTTCACTGTATTTTTCCCCACTGGCACCAATGGGGAAAACACAGTGAACACAAAACACTAGCTACCAGTTAGTAATATACCGAATCCTGGTTTGCCAGCTGGTAGAACTGTCTTGGATATGGGGCTGATCAAGCCCAAAGCCCCCTCTTAGGTTTCTCCTAGGAGAACTCCTGTGTTAGTTCTTCCTTCTGAACTGGCAGCCTGGAGAAGCTGTTTCTCTTCAGAGAGATTAGTAAAAGTAAGCAGAAGCAAAAGTATTATTTTTTTTAAAGAGTACCAAAGCATATGACAAAACAGAACAGTAAATACTAATTGTGTTAACAAGCCAGATTATAGCCCACTGGAGTCAGGGTTCGGTCCATGCACCCCCACTCATGTTTTTAGTGTTAAACGGGCAGCCTCTTGCAGTGCATCTGTGCAGCCCCCACTCACAATGTGTCTCCAGCCTAATAAATGAGCATGCATTCTTCCTTGCCACGCTTCCCTCACCAACCCCCACCTTCTCAGTATTCTGCCCCCTGTGATGACTCGCAGCCATGGCAAACCATGGGAAGAAGTATCAGCCACATCTGATTTTTTTCTTGGCTGTGACTCTGGGAGGTGGTCCTGCACCTGTTATCCCTGCCCACCCCTGGAGGTTCAAACCTGAGTTTATACCTGTGAGCACGTGGCAGCTAGAACTAACCTTTTGCTATGCACATAATGCTGAGTGAATTGAGCATATTGCATACTTTGAGTGCTATAGTTAAAATTGAAATGAAAGTAAAAATTCAAATAGACAGCAATGACCCTTTGTATATTGTCACCTGGTTTCTCACAACCACAGCTCACGGTGATGTACTAGCAGGAAGCAGCACACCTTTCATTGGGATCTTGCTGCCTTTGGTGTTGGAAATCCCTCTCATTTTGCATGAACCCCCCAGTCAAACATGTGCCTCTTATACTCCTCTCTTATCATCTTCTGCAATACTATAGAGTGTGGGCAGAAAACATCCCACTCTCAAGAATGTGTTGTATCTTTGAGTGTCCAGACCTTGTATAGTGCAACCTATTCTCCATCAGTCGTTCACATACCCTGTATCCCAAGTCACTCGTTTCTCCAAAGCGATTCTTCTCTGTGACCTGATTGAGGCATTCCCAGTGGCCCCTTGGATATCCTCTTGCTGTCATCAGGGCGGTGATGAGAGAAAACAGTATGGATGGTCTGGACTCAGTTACTGATTGCCTTACTTCTGGTAGTGTGCAAATGTCAAGTAGACTCATTCTCGTTTGGATCCCCATCTCTCATCTTGTCTAGAGCTCCCATTCTGCCGAACTTCAAAGTGCAGCATGGTTGTGCACTCCATCATGTATACATGGTATCCCAATGTGGGCGTATGCCACCTTATGCATTCACGTCAGTTCGCATACCCTATATCGCAAGTTGCTCGTTTCCCCAAAAAGATTCATCTCTGCGACCTGATCAAGGTATCAAAAGTGCAGACACTGTGTAAACCATGCTACAGTTTGAAGTTCAGCAGAATGGAAGAGTGGGAACCCCAGACGAGATGGGGATGCAAACAAGTGTATTCGTATCCCGACTGTCGTCCTCCTGTGTCATTTGGGCCAAGATCCCCTGGGCCTCATTCTTTTAGCACTTCACCAGAACATTTTGGACCTTTTTGCTCCCCTCTCCCCATAGAGCAATGAAGACCTTGGTGGTCTCCTCAGTCCAGGGAATGCAGTATTGGCAGGTGGATCTGGAGGCAGCAAGTGCCTGAGATTGGACAGTAGAGGTAGCGGAGTTGGTTGTTGCCTGGCTGTTGGTATGAGCCATGACCGTGGCAATGGTCTCTGTGCAAGTCATTCAGAAGAACGCAGCAGCTAGGAAAGAGCAAGTGTCGGGCACATTCTGCCAGCCAGGATGAGCACGAAGAATGCATGTTTGAAAATGGCATGTGGGGCTTTTAACCCTCCTGCGTTTCCGTGGGACTTTCTGACCCCAAAGGCTGCTAAAAAAAATCATAAAGCTGTTTTGGCAAGCCTGAACCACTCCTCCCCCCATGTATTCTTCAAGACGTGTGAGGTCAACTGTCCTGTGTTGTTCCATGTTCCTCCCCGCTCTCCCCATTTTTTTAAAATGGAGGTTTTTATCATTTCATCATCAGGGGTCCTTTTGACCCCAATGTAAGTCAATGGGAAAATGAAAGCACTATATGCCCTTTGCACTGGCGGTCATGTTGACCCCTTGCACATAAATTCTTAAAATACATGTCTTTTAAAGAAATGAATCTTAAACCAGCACCTGCTCTCCTAATTAAAACACTCAGTGAGGGTGAAGGACAAAATGTAGCACTTAGTTTGAGTTCACAAAGGTCATTGGTGGTGTGTTTAGGAAAATATCTCCATAAAATGCTTTGGGGGGTTACATTGACCCCCGGTGAAACTTGCCAACTTCTATTGTCCCTTATATTTACACAGCAGTTAAGACCTATTTAGACTGAACTCTTGACACTGTTTTTTTTTATTACAGCCATTAGCAGCTTAGTGTTGGAAAAATACCTATTCATTCTGCATTGGGGGTGTTGATGACCCCTGCATTTACTGTGAGGTTTGGAGCTCACTTGAAAAGCCTTATCTTTACACAGCAATTAAGACCTATTTAGAGTGAACTCTTGACACTTTTTTATCACAGCCATTAGTAGCTTTGTGCTGGAAAAATACCTATTAATTCTGAATGGGGATGTTGATGACACCTGCATTTACTGTGCGGTTTGGAGCTCACTTGAAAACAGTGAAGCCCTGCAACCTGTATTTTTCATGAATATCCTCTAAAATTAACATATCTGGCCATCCTACTGTGAACTCAAGACTTTTGAGCTGGCTCCTCCTCTCCTTTTCTGGGATTGGAGGGGGTCAACATGACCCCCCCCCGTACCGTTTTTGTTAGTTGTGCTGCTTTACATGAGGGGTCATGGTGACCCCCAGTACCATGGGGGGTTGTTTGGTATTGCTGTTTTTCAGTTGTTATACTAATAAACTGTCAATTTTTTTTCTTAATCTTGAGTCCATTTCAAATCAATCACATTCATTATTTTTCAGCTATTTATTAATAGGAGTCCTTTCGACCCCCGATACAGTTATTAGTCAGTCAATTTCTCAGGTGCAGGAGGGTTAAGGCAGACATTATGTACGTGGCAGTAAGAGTGAGATGGGTTGGAAGTGGTCACTCTGTGGAATTCCCTAAGCTTTTGCCCAGGACTCTGTGATGCTGGATAACCTGGATGCAAGGAGGCTGCATGTGATTGAACTGACAGGACGCAGACACATGGTCTCCAGGACCACACTGTGAAAGTGGCTTTACGTGTCCGGTTGGTAGTGGCCACATGGCGGGTGGGGGCTAGAAAATAATAAACAAGCAGGTGGATACCAACCTGGTGTGGGCTATTGTCCCGTTTGTTAACCCCCTAAGTGGCTTTACTTAAAATATCTCCCCTTCCCTCCTATTGAGGTTCTAGTGACTTGGGTCCTTCTGCAGGAGAGCCTTTAGGCTTCTCCCATCTGAGGTCAGTTTCCTTGAGGGGACAATTGGCTGTGGAGGCAGGAGTCATACCAGAGAATTCTGTGTTGGGCAGCCTTTCCCTACCCAGCTGGCACATAGTTCAGGAGATGTTATTTTGGCACCCTTTATGTTTTGAGCCTTCCCTAGAAGGGTGTTTCTTCTAACGCTCCTTGTTTCCAAATTTGCTCTCTAGACATGTTCCAGATAGATCATTTTTTCTCAAAAGCATTTGTTAGGAAAAGAAAATGCCCTAAATGTCTCTGTCCTTCTTGCAAAGTTACAGTGGGTTGCAGGGACCTAAAGAGGGAAATTCTGATGATTCTTAAGTAAGCTAATTTCCCCAAAATTGAGCCTATTGAGTATAGTTTGTGTATTGGACAAGAAAACCAGTTCCCAACTGTTTTCTGGAACAGGCCTTACCTGCTGTGTAAACAAGATGGTTATAGGTAGTAGAGTGAGGTGAAGAACTATTTGTTTGGGAACAATTTGGCAATGTGTAAATGGCAACACCAAAAGATATTTAGAGATGTTGACTTAGATCACCCAAAATTCTCATATTTCCTATCCATAGTCTGAATTATTTAAATACTACTACTCACATTTTATGTACAAAAGTCACTTCTTAATCTGTTGATTTCTATGTGAGTATTTTGATAGTTATAAAGCCTGACTCTTTATTTTGAAGGTTCACAGCAAGCTACTAGGATATTCTACTATGCACTTTTGACTGATAGTTTGCCTGAAATTAAGCAGAAAAGGATTGTCCTCAGATTTCAGCAATTTAATGTAAACATTGGTATAAATTTAACAACCTAGAAATGTTCATTGACTTCTGAGAGGTGTACTTGGCTCCATTCTAGGTAGCTTACTGACTGCAGGAAACCTGCAACTAGCCCTACAACGGGTTAGCTTTAGAATTATTTACACAAGACAAGATCAGAGAAGCAAACAATTGATAAGGGCCCAGATGCTGTGTTTTGTGAGTCCTGGATTTTGGCCCAAGCGCCTCATAGTTATTCCTTGAGAAAGTGACAATCCAGAAACATTGCATCAGCAAGACACTTTTCAGTTTTTGTCTGTGAGGTGTTTATATTTCTACAATGTTGGGTTATTGTATGCGCTACAAATCGAATTGTTTAGCAAGTGTAGACTCACCATGTTCCTACTCCACGGCTTAATGATTTGTGCTATGAATGTTTTCGCCACTCTTGAAACATAACACAGAGAAGCTGTCCTCACCCGTTCGCTGTCATTTCTTAAAATAAAAACATTAGGGTTTTTTACCCCTTGAAAGAAGCTTTCTGTTTCTCTATGCTGCAGGCAGGCAGGCAGTCCTGTGCTGGGATGTCACTCCTCTCCCAGAGGTATAGGCAGGATCCAAAGTCTTGATTGGCAGCCTGAGCCACCCTGGCTTTGTTGCCCAGAACTGTTCCTGCTTCCAACAGAGTAGGTTCAGGATCCAATTTTTTCTCTTCCTCAGGGAGGAAAAATTAGGCCTTAAATTTCTTTTCTCTTTCTTTTTGTTTACTTTGTTTTTCTGTTCCTCCTAGCCCAGTTTTAGCTAGCTAGGGTGTAAGGTTGTCTAAACCCTGGTCCTGTGAGGGCTGAAGAGGAGCAGGCTCCACCCCCTCCCTCAGAACTCTCCCTGTCAGGGAGGGTAGCATGGGTGTTTGGGGGGGTGTCTTTCCTAAAACTTCTCCCTATGGAGAAAGAGTCTAATGGTGCTGCTGTGCGCCTTGGGTCCTCGGGCCCTTCTGTGGAGAGTGTGCAAGGGATGGAGCCCTCGCCTTCAGATGAGTCTGAGCTTCCTCCGAAGAGGAGCTGGTGGGACAAGTACCCAGACAAACCCTGCCTGACCTCCCCGCAGGGAGACATCGGGGTAACCAGCGCCTTGCCCCTCTATCCTGTCAGGGCTGGAGGCCAAGTGAGCATACACACCATGGACTGGGAGGCAGTGAGTAGTTCCTGCTCTCCTCAGCCCTGTACCCTGAACGCCCCTCCCTGGGCCCGCCCACATTCCTTCACCTTCTTCAAGACTCTCTCAGAGCTGTTCAAGAAGAAGGTGAAGCCACTGAGGAGGCAGAGGCCCAGTTGCCATTCCCCTCAGTGAGGCAGACGCCACCATTCCCAGCATGGACAGTGGTGAGAGCTCCACCGTCACCTTGGTTACCATAGGAGGTGGTACTCCTCAGGCTCTGAAAGCCCACATAGAGGTGGAGCCCACTCACTGCTCAGGGTCCCATACCTCCTTCAGAGAGAACCCATGCCTTTGGTGCCCTGTCAACCCCACCCCCCAAGACTACCTCCCCATCCAGCGTAGTACCAAACTTAGAGTTGCTGTCACTAGGGGGAAAAGGGAGGACCCCTTGGTTATGGAGATCCATCCTACCCTTCTGACAAACCTCTCCACCAGGGTTAAGAGGTGCCTCCCTTAGTACATCAATGGCTGTGGAAACAGCTGGTCTACAGGGATTCAGCAGAGGTATCTCACCTGCTTTGAAGGGGCTCTAGTGAGACTCCTGCTAGTGAGAGGGAAATAGAGCCAGGGCAGAGCTCCGTTTGAGTGCCCAGCATGGCAGCCTCCCCCTGGTAAGAAAAATCAAAAGCAGCTTCCGCACGCCCACTTTGGGTAGCACGTGGGGATGTGGAACTCCTTCAGGACCCAGAGCAGCCTTACCCTAATGACAAGAAAGAGGGAGAGCTTTCTAAAAAGGAGTCTGAAGACCCTGTGGCCAAGGCAAGGGTGCATATTTTCCAACCTGAGCTCTTTGAACTAATAACTAGGAAGGTGGCTACTCGTATAAGGCTCTCTATCCCAGTTCCTTCCCCACCCCCAGAGAAAGAGAACCTCACCGAGGATACCATGCTGGTGCTCCCCCCAGGACCTTCCTCCTGATGCTTGCTTGTCACTACCATCCTTATGCATGAAGTTTCTAAAAGAAGAGTGGCTGCAACCAGCCAAGCAAAACAGCTTACCTGCCCTACCTGAAAAATGTTGTTCCCTTCCTGAGTCCCAAGGGGGTCCTTTCAGTCTGTCAAAAGTGGATGCAGGGTCCTCTCAACTGGCCAAGGCCTCACTATTACCCACCGATGGGGAAGACACTTCCAAAGATCTGATGGATTGTAAGATCGAAGCCTTTTGTAAGGCAAAATGTTGAGGTGTTGCCTGCTGAACATAGTCTCAACCTTTCCCAGGGCTCTTGTGCTGTGGATCAAGGCCTTAAAAAGTTGTCTGCAACAGCCTCCTTCATCGCAAACAAGACTGTAGCTCAGTTCCCAGTTTGAGCAAGATAATGAGGTGGGCCATGGCTCAGGTGGTAGAGCGCTTGCTTTGTATGTATAAGGTCCCAGGTTCAATCCCTGACACATCTGATTCATGATATCTGGTAGCACACCTGGGTGAGGCCCCTGCCAGGGATCCTGGAAGGTCTCAAGTAGCACACCCAGGCAAGGCCGCTGATGCAGACCCTGGAGAGCTGGATTTGAAACCCTGCTGTTGTGTCAGGTTGTGACAATACTGAGCTAAGATGGACCATTGGTCTGACGCAGTTAGGCAGCTCCTTGTATCTTATATATAACCAGCATCTCAGCTAGGAGGGCCGTGTGGCTAAGATCTTGGAAGGCTGACTACCAGGCCAAAATGGTGCTCACAGCTGCTCCCTACCAAGGTGATAAGTTGTTCAGAGAGCCAGTGGACAAGCCTATGACTGATGAGCCCAAAAAGAAAAAGGGCCTTCCAATAAACGTCTCTAAGTGGGACTTCAGAAAAAAGCCCAGTTATTGGCAGAATCTTCATCCCTTCAGGTCCGCTAACCAAAGAGGAAGATATGGAAATATGAAACCATGCTGGCAACACAGACGTAAGCCCAAGGGCCAGGGATCAAGATGCCCCCAGCAACAGGAGAAACCCACTGCCTCTGGGACCTCTTGACTACGTGTCATTCCCCCCACAGGAGAAGGCCATAGGGGGAATGTCATAAGAACATAAGTAGTGCCATACTAAGTCAGACCAATGGTCCATCAAGCCCAGCATCCTGTCCTCCGATAGTGGCCAATCTCGATTGCATGGGAGAAGAACCAACAGTCACAATGGGCAATCCATTCCCCGTTGTTCACTCCCAGCTCCTGATAGTAAGAAGTTCATCCCATAAGCTCATCTCAGACTCTTTCACCGGGTCTGGGATGAGACTACCTCCAATCGGTAGGTAAGGGAAACTGTGACCAAAGGGTAGGCCTTAGAGTTCCTAAATCAACCAGACCCCTTTATAAAGGTCCTAGAGTCCACCTGTCAGTCCGAACGTCGAACAATGATTGCAGCCATACAACATCTAGTAGAAATAGTAGCTGTAGAACCAGTACTGGTTCAACAAAGATTCTTGGGCACCTACTCAGTTTTCTTCATGGTGTCCAAGAAAAACTGGGACATCTGAACCATTCTGGACCTAAAACGTCTAAACCATTTCCTGAAACCAAAAAAGTACATGATGGAGACTCATGTTCAACCCTATTTGCCATACAACCAGGAGACTACCTAGCCCCCATACCTTTACAACAAGCATACCTCCATATTCCAATCAGACCAGCACACTGAAGATACCTCTGCTTCACTTATGGACAACAATGCTTCCAATACACAGCGCTGCCTTTTGGCATCCTCACCCAGGGTATTCACCAAGACCCTAGTGGTACTGGCGGCGAGTCTAAGGGAAGGTGTTGCATGTCTTCCCTTACCTTGAGGGCATTGTCCTTCCATGCCTGCCAACAAGCTGTCCAGAGGACCTTAGAGTGCCTTATAGAAACACAGTTTTATAGTGAACTGGGAGAAGAGTTCCCTAGTACATTCCCAGTAACTAATGCATTTGGGAGTCCTAGTAGACATGTCAGCGAATGGGGTCTTCCTGACCAACAGCAGAGAGCTCAAGATGTGGGAAGCACTTCAACATATTCAACGGTCCATGATATTGACCATCATGACCCTAGCCAGCAGTCTCAGGCTGATGGTATCGTGCATGGACACAGTCCCCTGGGCCCATTTTCATTTGCACCCACCGCAACACTTTCTCTTAGGGTGGCAGAGTCAAATAGCTGCCAGACTGAATCAAGTACATAATAATACTTGAGTCGGCAACATAATAATAATGGGTGACTTCAATTACCCTAATATTGATTGGGGGAATGCTTCCTCGGGGCAGGACGTAGAGGTCAATTTTCTGGATGCCCTAAATGACTGCTTCCTAGAACAGCTGGTTCTGGAACCAACGAGAGGAGGAGCTATTCTAGATCTAGTCCTGAGTAGCACGCAGGACCTGGTGCAAGGAGTAACTGTGGTGGAGTCACTAGGCAATAGCAATCATAATATGATCACATTTGACATAATTTCTGTAGGGAGAAAGATAAAGAAAAGTACAGCAGTAGCGTTTAACTTTAAAAAGGGAGACTATGACAAAATGAGGAAATTAGTTAAAAAGGAACTAAAAAGCCCAGTTGCAAGGGCTACAAGTTTGCAAGAGGCGTGGAGGCGATTTAAAAGCACCCTTCTGGAAGCCCAGATTAAATGCAGCCTGCAAGTTAAAAAAGGAAGCAGGAAGACCAAACGTCTTCCACTATAGTTAAATGGTGAGGTGAAGGAGGCTATTAGAGCCAAAAAGGCATCCTTTAAGAAATGGAAGGCTAGTCCCAATGAAAATAATACGAAAGTGCATAAATACTGACAACGTAAGTGTAAAGTGCTAATAAGGCAGACCAAGAGAGATTTTGAAGGGAGGCTTGCTAAAGAGGCAAAAACAAGCAACAAAAACTTTTTCAAATACATCAGAAGTAAGAAGCCTGCTGTCAGTTGGGCCATTAGATGACAAGGGAGTAAAAGGAACACTCAGGGAGGATAAGGACATTGCAGAGAAGCTGGATGAGCTTTTTGCGTTGGTCTTCACTGCGGGGATTTTGGGGAGGTACCCATGCTGGATCCTTGCTTTGTGGGCGAGGAATTGGAAGAGCTGTTACAAATCAATGTGACGTTGGAGGATGTTCTAGGGAAAATTAGAGCCAGATGGCATTCACCCCAGAGTTCTGAAGGAACTCAAATATGAAATCGCAGACCTACTGTTAGAAATTTGTAACCTGTCACTAAAATCTGCCACTGTACCCGAGGACTGGAGGGTGGCAAATGTAACCCTGATATTTAAAAAGGGATCCAGAGGTGGTCCTGGAAACTACAGACCAGTAAGCTTGACGTCTGTGCTGGGCAAAATGGTGGAAACCCTCATTAAGGACAGAATTACAGGACATGTTGACAAACATGGCTTAATGGGGAAGAGTCAACACGGATTTAGGAAAGGTAAGTCATGTCTCACTAACTTGTTGGAATCCTTTTGAGGGTGTGAATAAACATGTGGACAAGGGAGACCCAGTAGATATAGTGTACCTGGATTTCCAGAAAGCATTTGATAAGGTCCCTCATGAGAGACTCTTGAGAAAATTAAAATGTCATGGGGTAGGAGGTAGTGTCTTACTATGGATCAGAAACTGGTTAAAAGATAGAAATCAAAGTTGGACTAAATGGTCAGTTTTCACAATGGAGAGATGTAAAAAGTGGTGTGCCTCAGGGATCTGTATTGGGACTGGTGCTGTTTAATGTATTCATTAATGATTTGGAAAAGGGTGTTAAGAGTGAGGTGATCAAATTTGCAGATGACACCAAGTTATTCAAGGTAGTTAAAACACGAGCAGACTGTGAGGAACTGCAACAGGATCTTACGACACTGGGTGCCTGGGCATCTAAATGGCAAATGAGATTTAATGTGGACAAGTGCAAAGTGATGCACGTAGGGAAAAATAATCCAAACTATGCGTACACAATGCTGGGTACTAAGCTAGGAGTTACCACTCAGGAAAAGGATCTGGGGGTGGTTGTGGACAATACAATGAAATCCACAGCGCACTGCACAGCAGCAGTCAAAAAAGCAAACGGAATGTTAGGAATTATTTGGAAGGGGATAGAGAATAAAACTGAAGATGTCATAATGCCTCTATACAAATCAGTGGTGCTACCGCACCTCGAATATTGTGTGCAGTTCTGGTTGCCCCATTTCAAAAAAGACATAGCTGAACTAGAAAGGGTACAGAGAAGGGCAACAAAAATGATCAAGGGCATGGAAGGGCTCCTGTATGAGAGGCTTGGTAGATTGGGGCTCTTCAGTTTGGAGAAGAGATGACTGAGAGGAGATATGATAGAGGTCTATAAAATGATTTTTTAAATTATTATTATTATTAATATTAGTTTTTATATAGCACCAGTGATGTACCTGGCGCTTTACAGAGAATAAGATAGATGTGGTCCCTGCCCGAGAGCATTGAGTGGTGTGGAACTAATAAACAAGGAGCAGTTATTTACTCTCTCAGCTAGTACTAGAACTAGGGGACACTCCATGAAACTCATGAGTGGCAAGTTTAAAACAAATAAAATAATTTTTCACTCAGCGTATAATTGGGTTGTGAAATCTACTGCCAGAAGCTGTGGTAAGGGCCAGTACTATAGCTGAGTTTAAAAGAGGCTTGGACAAGTTGCTGAAAGATAGATCCATTAGCAGCTATTAGTCAGACAGGATCAGGGAACGTGATGAGAGCTGGGGGAAAAGAACAGGGAATGGATCCCCCATTGTGACCTGTTCGATGCTTCTCCCAAGCCACCGTGATTGACCACTGTCAGAGACAGGATGCTGGGCTAGATGGACCATTGGTCTGACCCAGTATGGCACTTCTTATGTGAAGTAGTCAAGATACAAGCTCAGTCAGGAATTTCCTCCATTGGTGGCTTCAGGAAGATAGGTATGAGACATTCAAGAACTGAACAGAGTGCTGATTATGACAGATGTGGAGCCCACTGCAAGGCGGATGTGGCCCAAGGCAAGTGGAGCTCAACCGATTCTACCCAACATGTCAACGAGCTGGAATTGAGGGCAATCCAAAGTTCTCCAATCTACTACAAAGTTCAGGATGGCATGTCCTAATACACATCAAAACCACTACAGCCATGGCCTATGTCAATCGGCAGGGGGGTACGAAATCGGGGAACTCTTCCTGTTTTCCTGGGTGGAAACCAGTCTCCTGTCTCTGGAAGCGAGGTGTGTTCAAGGGAAGTCCAACACCAAAGCTGACTGGCTCAGAAGACAGACCATGGATCCAGAAGAATGGTCTCTTGAGTGCAACAGCCTTCGCCATGATCACCGTGAAGTGGGGGACCCTGGCATTGGATTTCTTCACAAGTGCATCCAACCACAAGGTACAGAGATACATGTCGAGATTCAACGCCCCAGGCACAGATGCACTGGCATGACAGTGGGCCCATCAGCTTCTCTATGCCTTTCCGCCAATACCACTCTTCTCAGCAGTGCCGAGGAGAATGTGGACTAAACAGGCGGAAGTGATCCTGGTAGCCCCTCACTGGCTGAGAAGACCATGGTACTCGACAATCAAACAGTTACAGATTGCACTAGGCCTCCTGCTTCCACAAGACAATGATCTACTAACCCAGGGCCCAATCAAACACAAAGGGCTCGACAATCTGTGACTCTCTTCCCAGAGATTGAGCGGCAACAGCTAAGCTCCTTCAGGTACTCAAATGAGCTTCTGAATACCCTCTTAGCTTCAAGTTGGGATTCCATGAACCGCATTTACAACTTCACCTGGAAAGTCTTTATGACCTTGTGTACATACCATCAGAAATAGCCAGTCTTGGCGGGAGTTAAAGCAGCACTGCATTTTCTTCAGGATGGGCTGGAAAAGAGCCGTAGCGTAAATACCTTACACAGAGAAGTCTCTGCCCTGACCATGATGACAATAGCCAACTGGCAAGACACTCACATCTTAGAAGAGTCCAAGAGCAGTGTCATGGATATCTTCTCAAGTGAAACACAGATTCCAATAATGGAGACTGAAAGTAGTTCTGGAGCCTTACAAAGACCGTCAATTGAACCACTTCACGAGGTGCCTTTCAAGGTTTCATTCTGCAAGGTGGCCTTCCTAATGGCGATAACTTAAGTCAGAAGAATATCAGAGCAGATCCGGAGCTCTGCCGTTTTGACAAAGTCTCTCTGTCTGCATCCCGTATTTTATTACAAAGGTGAACACCTCATTCCACAGAGATGAAGATATAGGCTTGCCATCTTTCTGCCTGAATCTGCAGCATCCCATAGAAATGCTCTACTTGACGTTTGCGGCAGGGTACTGCAAATATACCTGTCAAGAACTTGTGAAATCAGAATTAATTTGGCTCTGCTCTTGGGGTTCAGGAAGGGACAAAGATGTCATAAGGCTTCCAATGCTACCATTGCTAGGTGACTCAGGGATTGCATCAAGTTAGCATATACTGCAGCGAGGTTGCAAGCACTCTAAGGAACATCCATTCTGCAGTGTGGCCACCAATGCGGCCCTGCTTCAGGGAGCCTCCATAAGTGACATATGTAAGGCGGTGTGTTGGTCCTCTGTTCATGCCTTCACACATCACTATAACATTCACACATGGGCCTCAGGCCTTGTATAGCCTTTGGCTGCAGGGTTCTGCAGAGGGTGCTGACATGAAACCAATGGACAGACAAGGGTAAGGTTATGATATTTGTTAACTGTACTACCTGCCCTTGTTGGTGGGGTTTTTTTTGCAATACTACTTCAGTACATTCCAGTACAGAACTGCCTGCCTGCAGCATAGACAGAGAAAGGAAAATTTAGAGACTTACCTGGTGAATTTTCTTTCTTGTCTATGATACAGGCAGGCAAGTCCGACCCTCCTAATTATTCATTCTTAGACCCGTATTAGTGATGGCTTTTGTCTCGCAAAAATTCCTAAGGTTTCATGCTAGCCACTCGCACTGCTGACCATAGTAAGATTAGGGGTTTCACCTCTATTCGACTGCTCTTGTTCATTGTTGCAAGCCAATTCCCAGACTCTAAAGCCCTTTTTAGACGGAAGTCATTGGGGGGCAGGTCTGCGTGCACTCGGTGGAGTGCAAACACACTTCTGGTGAGTGGGGGATGGTTTAGACGACGGTGGATGGCCATCCACCTGCCGCCACCCATGCCCCATACAAAGCGGTCTGGCTTTTCCATTGGTGCTATGTGCGGGGAGATGGGTGGAGGTGCGTGTCATGGGAGCGTGCACCCCACCTACTGCCACTTTTAAATGGGCATTCTCACTTCTGTCCACTGGGTGAACTTGCAAGGTACCATCTCATCTGAAAATGGCCTACGCCTTTAGTTCTCAGTTTGGCTCTTTATCTGTTGTTGTCTTTAGCATATTTATTGTTAGTAGTTTCATTTGATAGTCTCAGTTCTGGGTGGCAAAGCTGGGGTGGCTCTTTCCCCAGGCCCAGGTTGCCAATCAAGGCTTTGGATCCTGTTTATACCTCTGGGAGAGGCACAACACTCCAGCACAGGACTGCCTGCCTGCCTGCCTACCTGCAGCATAGACGAGAAGAAAAATGCACCAGGTAAGTCTCCAGATTTTCTTATTTTTGTCAGGCCAAAATACAGGTCTTAAAAAATTTAGAAAACCATATATACATCTTTTTTGCTGGCACGCACCTATTGGCATTATTAACTTCTTTTACTGCTGTGCTGAAGTTTCTGTTTTGGGATATTGGTAGCACCTGAGCAAATTTTGATCACTATTGCTGTTTTTCATCCCTACTTCAGGTGGACCACAAGTGGTTTGAAAAGCCAAGGTCGTTTATCTGTGGGCAGTAACAGAGATCGGGAAATTAGCATGTCCGTTGGTCTAGGAAGATCACAGTTGGATTCTAAAGGAGGAGTGGTTGGAGGTACCATAGATGTTAACACCTTGGAGATGGTGGGTAAGTTAGAAAGGCATTGGATACTTCCGTTTCATACAGAGATCATTATAATCTGTCTATGTCTATGTCTATGTCTATGTCTATGTCTATGTCTATGTCTATGTCTATGTCTATGTCTATGTCTATGTCTATGTCTATGTCTATGTATGTACAAGAAGTTGCAAACCTAGCTGCTATGATAATTGCTTGAACCAATTCTAAAAAGGAACCATTTCACTGGTTCTTGGTCTTGGAGACTGCTAAAATCTTTTAGTGAGGAAAAAGGTGATCACAGGTACAAAATCTGTTTGAAATCAAGCAAATATTAAACAATGCAAAATTGCATCATTTTAAAGCTAAAGTATCTGTTCCAAACTCCACACACAATTCTCTGTCTTAGGTTGAAAATGCAGCCTCAAAGAAAGATTATTCAGGAACTTAGCATAGACACAGAAAAATAAATTGCATATTTTAATACTTTGCATTCTGCGATATTGAAGTGGTATTTGTTATGAACTTGTAGCATTAGTGCAACAATAATGACTAATCTAGCACTCGTAACAGCCTCTTATACATCAAGAATTGCAGAAGTTGATAATTGATGTAGAAGCTGGGTATGCTAGTTTGCACCAACATCAGCTCTCACCCATGTTGTGGAAAGCCCAAGGGATTTACAGCTGCTTTTCTCCTCAGAGCTACTGGACAGCAATTTGATATAATGGAGTTGATCCCCACATAACTCCATATAATGGAGTTGACCAGCAGGAGGCAGGAATCATTTGAATTCAACAGAGCATGCCCAGAGGAGATCAGCCCCTGAAGCTCCAGTTTCGATTTCTGCCTTGACCAAGTAGGAAGCACAGAACCTTTGCTGTTACTTTTTTTTTTTTACAGCTGAACCTTTTCCACCTGAACCACAGTAGTCTTGGCTCAGGGTGTGTGCAACTCGTCAGGGAGAACCCTGACGATGGATTAAAGATTCCTGTGCCCTTCTATTCTGACTAGCAGCAGGAACTGCTTCCAGCACATGGGCCTCACCCCTGTCCCCCACCCCCAGCTGGTGTGGAGACAAGGGAAGAGCGGACATGAGGCAGCTCCCATCAGTGGAACTAGGTCCGTTGCCGGCAATAATGGGCATCGGGGCAAGGGCCCCCAAAACCTATTTCCAGCAGCAGCAGCTTTAGCACTGGCCGCCGGGCCAGAGCTCAGAGCAGCAGCGTGTACCACTGTGGTGCTGGCCAGCACGCCGCATCCTCCTGAGGCCAGTGTCGCACTTCTGGGTCTCTGGGACACAGCGCTATTGCTGCTGACAACACGCTGGCTGAGCTTGGCTTCCAGGCTCAGCCTTCCACGCGACGCCACTGCAATGTTGTAATTGGGGGGGGGGGGGGGGGGGNGGGGGGGGGGGGGAGTGAAGGGAAGTGGAGAGCCGAGCTGAGAGGGAGAGAGGTGAGCGTGAGGCTGAGAGGCGGAGCGAAGAGCCCGCAGTACTGTACAAGCAGCCTGAGGACTAGAGGAGGAGCCTGCGTCCCTGCTGCTAAGCCTAAGGATGGAATCTTTTGGGGGACAAACTACCAGTGTTTGCTGTATGGGCAGCTGTCTGTGCCATCCCTACTGCAGACATTGCAGAGGACTATACACTTTTCTGCCCAGTTGGGGGCACACATATATGAGCCCCTGTGGAGATGCAAACGGCGCTATGTAGAAGGCTGCCTGGGCAGCTGAATCAAACACCCCCAGACCAGCAGGGCAGGCACAGGCTGCAGTTTTACCAGCCACCCTGTAGGGGGATGGGAGATGATAGAGAGCATTGGCGCTATTTTCTCTCCCTGCCTGGCCTGCCAAACTTAAAGAAGACCCAGTGTCCCACAAGAAGAAAGGTACTGTGTATTAAAAAATTCTTTGAGTATGTTATATTTGTCTTGCACTTGCTCCAGTATCTGTAAGAGAATATTTTTGACAGTAAAACATAGATGAAAACAAGTCACGCAACTTCTGCCTCAGGATTCTTGTCTTCCACTTCCCCAGGATATCACTTTGAAAAGCCAGCTCCAGCTGTCTGTGAATAAGGTCAATGGTGTCTGTTTTCCCAAATTTGAATGCTGGTTTCACTGATGCTGTAGTGAATCATTGAAGGAGACTTAAGGATGCGGTAGCCTTAGGTCCAATGTTCACTTCATCTGATATAGCATGATTACTGCGTGCGTGCTCCCATAAACATGTTACCTCAGGGTAACGTTGGGAAAGCCGTGGGTGTCCCAGGGTAACCATGCAACCTGCTCCTAGGTGTGCAAATGACACATGGACATGGGGGGGGGGAAATTCTGTCAGGGACTAAGGATCAGAATAGTAAAACACAGGAGTGCAATTCTGAAATGGATGCTGCCAGCCTCCCTAATGCTACCTGCCCCAGAAATGCTGGGCATGTGGGAATCTTGTCAGGTACTGACCTGCTTGCTGTAGTCATATGCCTCTCAAGTCAGCATCTGTGCTTTTTATTGAACCTTCTGTAAGTACCTTGTACATTTGGATTAAGAAGGAAATATTTTCTCTGAGCGAACACATTTTTTATTTTATTTTTTAAATTTTATTTATTTATTTATTCGTTCGTTCATTCAGCTTTTATGCCACCCCTTCCTGCAACAGGCAGCTCGGGGCAGTGTACAATAATAAAACACATAAAACATCTTAAAAACAATTTAAAATAATAATACATAAAAGCAGCAATAATACCCCATCTAACAATACACCCCACCCTCTCCTTCCCCCTCCCCAAAGGCCAGGCGGAAGAGCCAGGTCTTACATTGTCTACGAAAAGAGGGGAGGTCTGCAGACAGATGGACCTCCGACAGGAGGGCATTCCACAGCCGTGGTGCGGCCACCGAGAACGCCCTCCGCATGGTTGACACTTGAGACACTTGGGGCACCCACAGGAGGGCACTCCCCGATGACCGCAGGGACCGATCCAGAACCCGGGGATTGAGGCATGTCAGGCCAAGGCCGTTTAGGGCTTTAAAGGTAAGCACCAACACCTTGAATTAGGCCCGGTACATCACTGGCAGCCAGTGCAGAGAACGGAGCACAGATGTTATGTGCTCGCACCGTCCCGTCCCAGTCAGGAGATGGCTGCCACAGTCTGCACTAGCTGCAACCTCCGGGCCATCACCAAGGGTAGCCCCACGTAGAGCGCGTTGCAGTAATCTAATCTCGAGGTAATAAAAACATGGATGATTGTGGCAAGATCCGCATCTGAGACCTACAGCTTCAGCCGACGCACCAGATGTAATTGGCGAAATGCTCCTTTCACCACAGCCATCACCTGTGCATCCAGGCAAAGCTGTGGGTCCAGGAGCACCTCCAGACTGCGGACTTGAGCCACCAAAGGGGGGATGGACCCCATCAATGATGGGGGCCTCCCACCCCCTGCTTTACCCACAACCATCACCTCCGTCTTGTCGGATTCAGTTTCAGTCAATTCGCCCGCATCCAATCCCCCACAGCTGACAAGCACTGGGTAAGCAATGAGACTGCCGGGCCTGAGTCCAATGAAAAAGAGAAGTATAGTTGGGTGTCATCAGCATATTGATGACACCTCACACCATACCCCCTAACGACTTCCCCCAATGGCTGCATATATATGTTGAACAGGAGCGGGAACAATATCGATCCCTGCGGGACCCCATACGTGAGATCTTGAGGAGATGTGAAAAATTACCCAAGATCACATGCTGCGTTCTTCTGACCAGGAAAGAGTGGCACCACTCAAGAACGCTACCGCCCACCCCGGCCTGATCCCACAGGCGAGCCACCAACAGCTCGTGATCAACAGTATCAAATGCAGCTGACAGATCTAATACCACCAACAGGGTTGAATGACACTGGTCTAATGCTCGGGAGAGGTAATCAACCAAGGCCACAAGCGCAGTCTCGGTGCCGTAACCCAGATGAAAGCCAGACTGCGAGGGATCTAAGAATCCGATCCTATCCAAATGCTCCTGGAGTTGCCGCACCACCACCTGCTCGGTAATCTTCCCTAAAGAGGGAAGGTTAGACTGGCTAGGGCGGCAACTTCAAGAGATGGTTTCTTGAGCAGGGGCCGAATTACCACCTCCTTCAAACAACTTGGCACCCTGCCCTCCCGAAGGGAGGCATTGACCACCCCCGCCAGCCGCGACGCCAATGTCTCCTAACTGGCCTTAACCAGTCAGGATGGGGATGGGTCCAGTTCACGATGGGTGGCACGGACAGGCCCAAGAGCATCACCCGAATCAGCAGGCGAGACTAGTGGGGGGGGGTTTGCATGTCTAGTGGACAGATGTATGATCGGGGGGATAAGTAAGGAGTAGCAACTGCTGCCCATAATGCGGGTTATCCTGGCTGTTGGGTCATTTAAGCTCATCTTCTGCTCAGTGTATATTCCCCAGATAAATGCGCCCTCCTTTGCTAGTACCTACTGGTCACAATTCGAGAATTTTATCTCAAACTTGTTATTTGAACACCCACGGGCGTTGCTGGTGGTGGTGGGGGATTTTAATACCCAGATTGGGGAAAGTGATGAGGTTTTGTCGGAACATCTGCCATGGGACTTAGCTTTGGCAACTGATGGCTTAAGGGATTTTGGTATAGGGGATAGGAGGTCGAAGGACCAGGTCATCAACTCCTCAGGCTTGAGATTTAGGGAAGCAGTGGCCACACTCAATTTTACTATCCTAAATGGCAGCTGCCCTCAGGACACGCCGGGTGAGTTTACCTTCCTGGGATCACAGGGGGTTAGCGTTGTGGACTATGGTGGTGAACCACTTGGTCTTACAACAGGTGTGCAAATTACAGGTTGGGAGCATTTTGCTCAGCGACCACATGCCCTTGCAACTCGCCCTCCAACTTGGTTCTGGGCAAGGAAAGCAGTGGCTCCCCTCTCGGCCGGAGACAAGGTCGGGAGAGGCTATGGGCGAGTATAGACCGAAGAAGTGGGATAGGGTAAATGCACACCATTTCGGGGAGCTATTACAATCTGACCCCTTGGGAATGCTTAAGGGCAAGGCTCTGGCGCAGGTCCCCTCCCTAACTACCATAGATATATATGAAGAATTGACAGAAGAACTGAAGCCCCACTTGATGCAGAAGGGCCCAGTGGGTGGAGGGGAGGGTTGGGGTAAAAAACAAAGATGGTACAACAAAGAATACCGGCAGGCTAGATGGGCTTTTACAGCAGTGTACCAATCCTACTGCCACAAATTTGAGACAGCTTCCAACCCAGTATTTTGAGCCGAAAAATTATTACAGAAGGGTTATTAAAAGGAAGAAAAGAGAGTATGCCATTGGCGTTTGGTGAAATTTGGTTGAGGCGGGGAACAATAGTGACTCAAGAAAGTTTTGGCATATTACCAATGGGGCATTGGGGGCCTTTAGGGGGCCAGAAGCTTGCATCATATTGCAGGATGCCTGGGAAGAACACGTTAGGCGGATTTATCACAACCAGATGCAGGAGCAGATAGATCTGGATTTAATCCCACTTTGACCCCCAGTCACGGAAGAGGAAATACAGGAGGCGGTTGGCTTTTAAAAATAACAAAGCCCCAGGGTCCGAAGGGATTAGGATCGAATTATTAAAGGCCACAAAGGGATGGTGGGTTCCGTTTCTAATGGTACTGTTCACGGCAATCAATAAAACCGGTTGCATTCCGGTGACATGGGGGGAGGCGATAGTCATCCCGCTGCATAAAAAGGGCTCTAGGGGAGATGCAATGAATTATCGTCCCATTAGCCTGCTTCCGGTGATTAGCAAGGTGTATACTAAGACCTTGCTGGCCAGGATGGTTACCTGGGTGGAAAATGAAAAGATCTTGTCGCCGGAGCAAACATGCTTCCAGAGTGGAAGAGCGACAATTGACCACTGTTTAGTTCTCTATCACCTAAGCTGTAAATATAGGCATATTAATTCAAGGCTTTTCGCTGCTTTTATTGACCTCCGGCAGGCCTTTGACTCCATCAATAGAGGGCTCTTATGGGGCAAATTGAGAGCCTTAAATATAGATCTCTGGCTGTTAGCCATTATTCAGAATATTTATAGCCAAGCTAAGATGGTAGTGAAATTGGGCACGGGGGGTCACTTGTCAAGGGAGATTGGGTTAGGCAGGGGGGTAAGGCAGGGTTGCCTCCTTTCTCCAATACTCTTGAACATCTTCATAAATGATGCAGTGGCCCAGGTTTTGGAGGAAAGGCTTTCCCCCCCTAGGTTGGCTACCAGGAAAATAGGTTGCCTCTTGTATGTGGATGACCTGGTCCTGGTCTCACAGACTAGGGTGGGGCTTCAGAGACAATTGACAGTTTTTGCCCAGTACTGCCAGGAAAATGCCCTTATGATTAACCATCAGAAATCTAAAATGATGGTCTTTTCGAGGGAAAGAAAAATGTACTCCTGAGAGGAACTTGGGGCTTTCCCCATCCTCCAGGTGACCTCCTTTAGATATTTGGGGATTTTGTTCCAGCAAAATGGCCGGTGGTTGGAACAGCATGGGGTGGTGAAATTGGCGATTGGAGGGGCCCCGGGGGCAATTGCCAACCTCTTCTGCAGATTTGGTAGGGCAGACCTTACTTGGGCCCTGAGAGTGTTTAATGCTAAAGTGAGTGCCAGATTCCTGTATGGAGCAGAGCTCTGGGCAATCCCGTGTGATAAGGTAATAAATGGACCTCAAAACAAATTTTTGATGCGGATGCTTAATGCACCCAGGGGTGTTCCATTGGAAGCAATCAGGTTGGAGGTGGGCCAGGTTGCATGGGAGGGGATAGTGGTAAAAAGGGCGGTTATGCTATGGTTAAAAATAATTTTTTCATCTCAAGAACTTTTAATGGCGGTTAGGGAGGATACTTTTGTTAGCCCATGGTTCAAAGAGTTGGACAGCATCCTGACCCACCTAGGTTTCTCCAAGGAGTATATAAGGACAAGGCAGTACGCCCAAGCTAGGGTGGAATTAAGCAGGAGAGTGGAGGATATTGAGGGGCAAAAGACGGGGGCACGAATCAGAGATGCTGCCTTCTTGAGAGACTATGGGTTATTCCTGCCGAGGAGTGGAGTGATGCCAAATTACCAGCTGCAGTTGACAGCTGAAAGGCTACGGTATCTGTTTTTTTGCGCCCGGTTAAACTCGCTACCCTCGATGGTGCTTGAGGGGCGCAAAAGAGGGGTTCCATATGCTGAGCGACTCTGCCCCTTTGATGCTATGGGGGTGGAGTCGGTGGCTCATATGCTGGTGGAATGCCACCTGTATGACCAGGCAAGGAAAAGGTTTTTATCTCGATTTACTGACAGATTCCCAGGGCACTCTTAAGTAGTCACTGTCCTGCATGATGCTGGCAGATGAGGATAGTAAGGTGACAAGAAATGTGGCCGCTTTCTTGCGAGCTGCGATGGAGATAAGGAACAAATTTATGAGCTTCCAGGCGTTGGAGGATTATGATACCGATATGGAGGGGGAGAGTTCTTTTAGCTAACGACCCAAATGGCCGGTTGTTCTAGGCCACCACTGCTTGTGCAGTTTGGGGAAGTTATAGGTTCAATTTTAAGTATGGGGTGGGCTAAGTTAAGGTTATACCTGACCTGGTGTAACTCGGCGCTGCCATGTGTTTTGATGGATTGTACATGCTTATTTGTTTGTATGTTTTTATGTTTGTATGTGGGCAATGACTAAATGGTCACGTCTAATAAACTAAATTGAATTGAATTGAGCAGGCAAGACACACTGAAACTGATCCCATAAAACAGGACAGGACGGGGCTTCCATTACCTCTGGCTCTTCTACTGCCATAACTGCAGCATCAAACCCGCTGTGAATCTGGGCAATTTTATCTACAAAAAAGTCAACAAACAAATCACAGCAAGCAGAAGATGACCCCGGAACCAGGTGGAGGGAGGCTGAACTGACCAGCCCCTGTACCAACCGGAAAAGCTCAGCTGGGCGCCACTTCGTAGATGCAATGACGTCAGCAAAAAACCACCTTTTTTTGCTACCCGCACTGCCATGGCATAGGAATGTAACCAACTTCTATGTCACAACTGGTCAGCTTCAGTGCGTGAATGGCACCACCACCACTCTAACCACTGCCCTTCCTGCTTCTTTCACCGCAGCTCCTCCATGTATCACGGGGACCTGCGTTGTCGGCAGGAGGGAAGTGGACGTCTCGGTGCCATACGGTCAATGGGCTTGGTCAACAAAGTATTCTATTAAGTCACAAGGTCATCGAGCAACCAGCCATCAGGGTCAGAGGATATATCCACCAGGTCAATCTGGAACCAATCCAGTTCCATAAGCCTCCGGGAGCGGGCTAATCGAACTGGTCCCCCACCTATCCGAGGGCTGACATACGCCAGGATGGTGGACTGGAGGAGATAATGATCCGTCCATGACAGGGGTTCTATTGACACTTCCGCCGCTACAGGATCCCCTGCCTCAAGGTCTATGCAAAATATCATGTCGAGGGTATGTCTGCCCACCTGGGTCAGGCCGATGATGCTCTTGAGACAGGCCCATGACTGTCATGACATCCATGAAATCACGCTCAACACCCCCGAGACTGGCATTGGCATGGATATTGATCTCTGGCAAGATCAAACACCAGGTGAAGGGCCTCGACTCCTTTGATAGATGGCACAGGAAATCTCCTCACAGACCATTCAGCCTTAAAAATAATGGCTACGCTGCCCCCCCCGGGTTCCGCCCGGGATTGATGCTGGATGGAGTACCCGGCTGGAACAAGGTCAGCCAAAATAGGCCCTGACTCCGTGTCCTGCCAGGTGTCCGTAATACAAGCAAGGTCAGCCGCTTGATCCAGAATTAAATCCCAGACCGTTGTTGACTTCTTGGTGACTGGCCTCGCATTTATTTATTTATTTATTTATTACAGGCATTTATATCTCACACCCACCTGCACACTGGCACACTTATTAGCACCAAACTCAGGCCAGGGTTCCTCTGAACCCCACATTCTTCTGATGGGGGCCTGCCAGTGGCACTGGTGCTAAGCACCTGCCAGTTCTTGAAACCCTCACTGGCCTCCCCTGCGGACCATTTGCCCCCCCATCCCATCCCATCGACAGCCCCCCCAGCTGTCCCGCCCGGCCCCCAAGGGGGATTCCCACTCCCTCCACCCACCCAATCACCTGTTGCCCCCTCACACTAGACAACATCCCTCCCTCTATGTGCCCCCACCTCACACCTGGCTGCACGTATTGGGTCCTCCCCCTACCCCCGCAACCCAGTCCCAACCTCCACAACATCCCACCCCATTATCGTCCTCTAACAAGTTGCTGCATAAAAACATGTCCTTTCCCCACATAACACACCCCCAGCCCCACGAAGGCCGCACCTTAGGCTCGTGGCCTTCGGTGTGTGCTGGAGTCCTGGGACTTTTAAGGGCCCCCAGCCCAATCTTCTGGCCATGCCCGTGTCGCTGGCCCCACCCCTTCCTCAGCTGATTCCCATACGCCTGCTGCTGCCAAAAGGGGTGTGAGAACATGATGCAGGGTCCTTGGCCACAGTGGCTTCAGCCCTCTAACGGCCCCTCCAATGGCTGACACCCTTTGGGTGTCTCCCTTCGGGCTGCTGCCCAACCGCCACCACAAACCCCCAACATTCGTTTTAATCTTATGCTGCATCAAAGTTGCCCTGGAGCTGCACTGAATTTCACTTGTTCTGTTAGACTCTGTTGGAATATTTTACTCAATGTGTATACTGTTCCGCATAAGTAAGGTAGCACAGTGTGGAACCTTCATCACATTCAGGTTTCAAGCACTAGAGGAATGCAATATTAATAATAATTATTATTTATTATTAGCATTTGTATAGCGCCAGCGATGTACCTGGCACTTTACAGAGAATAAGATAGACACAGTCCCTGCCCGAGAGCTTACAATCTAGAGACAGGGGGAGGGGAGACAGGGAAGGGGGAACAGAGGGAGAGACAAGGGATGCAACAATCATGAGGATGCGAGAACTCAGGTACACGTTCTTGGCTTGATTACAGTACATTGGGAGAGCATACCATTGGAAAAGCCTGTTCCTTTGTCTTATATTGTATAATAGGTGTTATACCAATAATTGCATGTCGTCCTGGCAAATTATCTAATATAAATATTTATAAATATATATACATATGCTTCGATTAAAAAAAAAAGATGTTGTTATATTTTAGTGTGGAATTCACATTACTTTGTAACAGTGGCATTATAGGCTCCTGCTATAGCAAACATGCCATCACAGTTTTTATCCATTAGTGGTTATGCTATAGCAGTGATTTCTGCAATTAAGGTTACATCTAGGTTTTCGTTGTTATATCTCCTTAATATTATTCATTATTACTGTGTGCTGCCAGTTTTAATCCAGAAAAAAGTCTGCTCCAGATATCAAAAGTTTGGAAAGCACTGGTTTAAGAAAAATAACTAGGCCACACAAGATACATCTAGATATGCAGCTCCCCCTAGCCTTGAAACTAAGAGATAGTCAGATCTCTTCTGGCAAGACTTCTCAAATATTTTGTACCATTTGCTGTGTGATAATACTTGAGAAAAATTGAACTTTGAATGTTTAAATTGGTTGGAATGTTTTGGCAGGCTCGTAGTGCAAAAAATCACAGACAAAATATAGCTTTTCAAATAATTTATTTGATGATTAAGGACATACTTGCTGATTTTGCACACAGCCAGCCTTGTGTGGTATTTGTTTTTGAAGAAGAAAAAAGCCACATTAGCCATTTTGCCCCCCCCCCCCCCAATCAACTCTACTTTGAAGTTTGAACTTGGGATCATAAAGAGTTTTCTGTGTATTTTTTTCATGAATCACTATCACTTGTTTACTGCTCTGGTCTGGGAACTTTCAGCTTGCAGGAAGGACTGAAAGTGTTGTATCAGAGGTGGGGTATCTTTTTCCTCCCAGGGACCAGTTGCAGCATTTATGACAGGTGTGCATTTTAGGATTCCACATAATGCTGTTGGGTTTTCCTGCATTTCGATATGGCTTTCATTGAATGCCCCACGTGGTGGGAGTTGCATGCCCTCTCCTGAACTGTGCATGCCTCCTCACCCTCTGCAAAACTAGGCAGCATTTATGGTGTGCCATTTAGGATTTTACATAATTCTGTTGGGTTTTGTAGCATTTTCAAGACAAGACGTATTCATGTTCTATTCTTTGTGTGCATATGTAAATATGCAATTTTGGGGTTAGCTCCGCCTACCATTGGCGCTGCCCACTGTTTGTCCTAACCACTCCCCTACCAGCCTCAGAACCCACCAGACGTCACTGTGCCAGCTCCCTCGTACAAGAGCCGGGGCCAGCAGAGCCAGTGCAGTCTGCGGAGAGAGGGAGCCTGCTAAAACGTAGGCAGCATGGAGGGACCCTGGCTCCTGGAATGACATGGGCCAGACAGACTGCAGTCAGTCACAGTAAGACCCTCTCCTCCCCTGCTCAATCACAAGAAGGGTTGGCTGATTAAAGGACCTCCTCCAGAGACAGCGGAGAGAGCCCTGGTGAATGGAGCTGTGTGTTGAGATAGCCCCCCGCCCCCCCCCCGGCCACTCCATAGGGAGTGGGGGGTCAGGAGCTTGATGAGGTGATGAAAGCCTCCCCCTCTTCCTCCAGCAGGCATAGAGATCGGGCACTGGGGATTTTATCAACCCTGGGCAGGTCCTCCCCTCCCCCCTCCTGCTGTCAGAGTGCTCAGACAGGAAAAGCCCTCACCCTGCTTCTCTAGCACGCTTCTTTGAAGGGATTTTATTCATGAATCACCCAAACACAGGATGATTTTCTACTATAGAAATTTACTTTTTCCTGCAACAGATTACCATCAACAGCATAGTCTTGTAAATTATTTTAGACACAGAGTTATACTTCCTGTAGCATATGAGAGATGAAGACTGAGTACAGTTTCATGAAACAATTTAGTTAGCAAGGGAATTAGACATTTGAAGCCTCGGAGTCTATGACCACACCACCCTGAACACAGCCCATCTTGGAAGTTAAGCAGATTCAGACCTGGTTAGTACTTGAATGGGAAACTGCCTGGGAATACCAGGTGCTGTAGGCTTTTGGACTTGGTCTCAGTCACCTGTATGTACTTTTACTTCCATTTTGTCGGGTAGATGCTGAATATTACCTACTTTGAGGAAAGATGCTCAGCATCAGTGAAATGTGAAGGACGTCTCTGACTCAGATAACATCATACTGTTCCAGAATGATTTTCTTCAGCCTGGGGAGCTCAACAACAAATTATACGCCTTTTAGCATTCATGGTTCGAGTAGCAAGAGATTGTATGGCTTACGAAAGTTGGAGTTCCAAAACAAACTCTTTGATTTCACTGTGGCTCTTACAGTATTCTGACACCCTCTGGCTGCACTGAGAACTTCAGCGTAAGGCTCACAAGACTGAGTTATTCACGTTCTTGGTTGAGGTTAGGTATTTCCATGCTCAGCATTTCTTGACTGTATTCACACTCATAGCCTGTCAATCCTTCGTCCTTTCCAGGATGGATTTAGATTACGAGTTTGCTACATTCCCGTAGCCTCTGGACTCGAGTACATGTTTTTTTTGTGTTTTTTTAATCTCTTATAGATAGAAGCAGATAAGTGCATGGTAATCTTGGCGACAGCAAGTTTCTAGGCTAAGCACGTTACTCTCTAATTCAGATTCATTATTATTTACAAAGTTATCGGTATGAATGCTCTTCTCAGGCTTTCGTTCACAGGATTGCTCTGTGTATCACTCAGCTCAGGTAGTAAGGTTACCGCTTGATGTTTAGCCTATCCATTGTCACTCACTAGAGACTTCATGATATGCTCTTGGCATGCATGGGGCTTCAAAGATTGGTGTTTGCAGGGCAGTCACATTTAGGCACAATGAAAACTTGGTGTTTTTCCTGTGGCTTAGTTAGAATGAGGAACGATCCTTTTCTCTTTGCCTCTCAACGGAACCTAGCATGATACTGAAAGGAGTTTAGAATGTGGCTCCTGTTATCTCTATGGTAATCTGGCTTCGCTTGTTCAGTGGGCCTTCTCTTTGGCAATGTTCAAGCCTAATCTCCCATTAAGGGGATTCATAGGATAGCTTCGTTGTCTTACCTAGTTCTGTTTCACACATTATAGAGATTCATTCTTGAAGTCAGTAGAGGCCACACGTAATCTGAGAGTAGTTCAAGAGGGTAACTTGATAGGTCTGATCTGTTGCAGTAATTCTATATTACATACCTGGTTTATCCCACCCTGAAATTTTAAGCGATGTATAGTGCTTGGATGCATCCCCATTGTATCGAATTGCTGTCCAGTAGCTCAGAGGAGAAAGGAAAATTGGGTCCTTTGTGAATTTTCCTTCTAGAAAGAGCTACTGGACAACAATTCGGCCCTCCCTATGAGGTTCTTAGAGGACTTTTCTGCATTGTGTTGTTTTGCATACCATATACACATACTCTTCAGGGGTGACCAGCATGGCTGAGGTTACATCCCCTGTGGATTTGCTGTGTTTCTTTTATTAATGTTGGTTATTTTGAGTTTTCTGTTTTTAAGGTCCAGGCTTTTGGACAACTGGAGCTTCAGGGGCTGATCCCCTCTGGGCATGCTCTGTTGAATTCTGATGATTTTTTGCCTCCTGCTGGTCATGGTGGGGATCAAACCCATTGTGTTGAATTGCTATCCAGTAGCTCTTTCTAGAAGGAAAATTCACAAGGTAAGGACCCAATTTTCCTTTCTGCACTGAAGTGTCACAATGGTGCAAGAATTTATTTTATTGAAACTTCTACCCTGCCTTTCCTCTAAGGCTCAGGATGGCTTCCAATATTAAAAACACAAATCCCTTAAAAAAAACCCTCCCTTAATAAAAAATACCCCTAACCCCACCCATCTTAGCCCCTATCCCCACCTGTCAAACACTTTACCAAAAAATGGTTTTACACCGCCTCCGGAATACACTCAGGCTTGAGCTCTGATGGATCTCTGGGGGAAGGAGTTCCACAATAGTGAGGCAGCAACCAAGAACGCCTCTTTGCAGGCCCTTGTTGTATGAACAAGGTTGACAGGTGGTACCCGCAAGAGCACGCTTCTGGCCGACTACAGGAGTCGCGGTGCAGTATGGTAAAAAAGGCAGTCTTTCGGATACATAGGGCCCAGGCCATTTAGGGCTTTAAAGGTCAAAAACAGCACCTTGAATTGTGCCCAGAAAACTATAGATAGCCACTGCAGACTGTAAAGCACAAGTGTAATGTGCTCACAGTGATCCATCCTTAAAATGAGCCAGGCCACTGCATTCTTCACCAGCTGCAGCTTCTGAACAGTCATCAAGGGCAGCCCTACATAGAACACATACATTATAGAATACATTGGAACAAAGGTAGGGAACCATTTTCTTCCAAGGGACCACTTTGAAAATTAAAACAAGCTTTGAGGTCTGGCTTCTATTAGAAATTGGAGTCTAGGGTGCTTAAGGGGTGTGCTCAGGAAAAGCAGGGTCCAGATCATGGATCCTGTCCCCTATCCTTTCAAGTGTTTGGGGGTAGGAACTGCATAGGAATTTCATCAGGGGGATACCAGCACTGGAAACAGGCCAAATAAAAACTTAGCTGTCGGCAATGAGCTTCCCCACTCCTGCATCAAAGAATCAGGCACTTTGTTTGTTTATTTAACATCTTATATATTTGTAACTGAATGGTTTCATTTCAGCTCATATTTCTGAACATCCGAATCAGCAGCCCAGTCACAAAATTCAGATTACAATGGGTTCTACTGAAGCACGAGTTGATTACATGGGGTCCAGTATCCTAATGGGAATATTTAGTAATGCAGATCTTAAACTACAGGATGAATGGAAAGTTAATCTGAGCAATACCTTGGATTCTAGCATGTCTGATAAAAGGTAAGGATTTCTTGTTGTATGTAAAGTTTCTTATGCCAGTGACATCTAGTGTCTTGTCCACTGATTTAACCCAAAAGGATTTTTTAAAAACAATTTTTAATTGTTTTTTTGCGCAAGCAGTTAAATTGGTAAAACAAATAAAGGCATGGTAATGAAAAGTCACTTTTATATTTAATCAAATATAGACCAACCTCACTGTGAATATATTCATTGTTTTTATGTTCTAGTGAGATATTTGTCCATGGAGATTTGAAGTGGGATATTTTCCAAGTGATGATTTCCAGATCAACCACTCCAGACCTCATAAAAATAGGAATGAAGCTCCAAGAGTTTTTTACTCAACAATTTGATACCAGCAAGCGAGCTTTGTCAACTTGGGGACCTGTTCCTTATCTTCCTCCTAAGGCAGTGGTCAGTAACATTGAGAGAAGCTCACATCAGCAATGTAAGTATTTTTTAAAAAAAGCTTAGATGACAGGGACCGGTGTTAGCTGCAAAAAACAAACAAAAAACCTTTAACTTTGCAAATTTACCGCGAGCATAAAATCTGTATTATTAGTTTCATTGTCATAATTATGCAAATATGTAAATGTGTGTTTGCTTCCCAGCATGCATTTTCAACAAGTTTGATACCTAGAACAACTTTGTTAATTGAAAATGACACAAGATAAAACTACTATTTACTGGAAAATAAAATATTGGAGAGACAAAGAATGAGATATACAAATAACACAATCTAATGGAATTCTTACATTATTTCAGAGTTTCCCAACAAGGGTAAACTAACTCATGACTCCCAACTCATACGTTCTTGTCTTGTTTCACAGTTTATTAATATAGACATTTTATTTGTTAGCATTATTTAACCTTAGAACCTGACAGTCACTCAGTCGATGAGCTGGTCCAGCATTGGAACATCTTGATGGGGGAGGCCATTGACAGGGTGGCTCTGAGACATCTCCTGCCGCCATCTCGTCACTGCAGAGCCCCTTGGTTTTCTGAGGGGCTGCGGTGTATGAAACAGGTAGGCAGGAGACTAGTGTGACGCTGGCGTCGGACTCACTCTGAATCTGACCGACTTCTCCATAGGGCCCATTTGAGGTCCTATGTTGAGGCTGTGAGGACAGCAAAGAAAGTATTCTTTGCTGCCCTCATAGCATCTGCAAAGTCACGCCCAGCAGAGCTGTTCCGGGTGGTGCGGGGGCTGGTCACTCTGGCCTCCCTCCACCTGGATGGGGACTTTTCCCAGGCCCGCTGTGAGGAGTTTGCCATCTACTTTGCAGACAAGATCACTCCGATCCAGAGTAACTTTGACACCAGATTGGAGGCAGTAGGTGAGGAGCGCAAGGTTATGGACGCACTGTCTGGTTTATCTTCCTGGGATGAGTTTCAGGAAGTGACACCAGCCAATGCGGTGGTTGTCTTGGGGTCTGTTGGAGCCACCAGTTGTGAATTAGATCCGTGCCCGTCCTGGTTGGTGAAAGTCTCCAGGGAGACTTGGGGACAGTGCTGGCGAGGGTAGTCAATGCGTCCCTTTGACAGGGAAGATTGTCATCCAGTCTCAAGGAGGCTGTGGGGTGCCCCCTGCTGAAGAAGCCATCTTTGGATGTGGATGCACTCGCCAGCTACCAACCTGTCTCTAATCTTCCCTTTTTAGGGAAGATTATTGAATGGGCAGTGGTGATACAGCTCCAGGCGCATCTGGATAACATCGATTTCCTTGACCCTTTTCAGTCTAGGTTCCGTCCTGGCTATAGTACTGAGACGGCATTGGTGGCCTTGGTGGACGATCTCCGCCGGGAGATGGACACAGGATGTTCAATGTTTTTGATCCTGCTAGATCTCTCAGCCGCGTTTGACACAGCGGACCATGGGCTGCTGCTGAGACGGCTGCAAGACCTGGGGGGCCTGTACAGTACTGTCCTTGGGTGGTTCCGCTCATTCCTCTCGGGGAGAAGCCAGTGGGTGGTGCTGGGGCTGAAACATCAAGCCCCCTGGCCTTGACCTGTGGTGGTACACAGGGTTCCATTCTGTCTCCACTGTTGTTCAGTGTATATGCAGCCCCTGGGGGAGATCGTGAGAGGGTTCGGGATGCGACGTCAGCAATATGCTGATGATGCTCAGCTGTTCCTCTATTTGTCAACTGACCCAGGTTCTGCTGTCTTGTTACTTTTCCAGTGTCTGGAGGCTGTGGCGGATTGGATGTGGCAGAGCAGACTGAAGCTCAATCCCGACAAGACGGAGGTGATGGTGGTGGGCAGGGCCTGAAGGAGGTGCTGACTCCCCTTGTGCCGGGGGGTCCGTCCTCCTGTAGCCCAGCAGGTTCGGAGTCTGGGAGTGCTTTTGGACTCAGATCTCCGTCTGGATCGACAGGTGGAGGCAGTGGCTAAAGCTGCCTTCCTCCAGTTGTATCTAGTGCGGAGGCTACGTTGGTACATTTCCGAACCTGATCTGGCCACCCTCACCCACGCCTTCATCACCTCGAGGCTAGACTACTGCAATGCGCTCTACGTGAGGCTTCCCTTGATACTGGTCCGGAGGCTGCAGCTAGTGCAGAATGTGGCGGCCCGTCTTCTTACAGGGACGGGTCGGTGGGAGCACATAACACCGGTGCTCCGTACTCTGCACTGGCTGCCCATAGCGTACCGAGCCAGATTCAAGGTGTTAGTGTTGGTCTATAAAGCCCTGCATGGTCTGGGCCCATCATACCTCAGGGACCACCTCGTCCTCTGCGCCTCAGAGTTTCTGGAGGTCCCCCATGTAAAATGGGGGGCTACAATGGAGAGGGCGTTCTCAGTGGCCGGGTCGCGACTTTGGAACTCCCTTCCGGAGTAAGCCAGCCTGTTTCCAGGTCTGCGGGCTTTTCACAGAACCTGCAAGACCTGGCTTGTTCGCCCAGGCCTTCGGAGGGCAGGGTGGAGGTAGTTGGGGGTAAATTTGGGTTTTAAGATATTTTTAATACATTGTTGCTTTTTTAGTATTTGTATTGTATTTTTATATATCTTTTGTTGTTGTATGCCGCCCCGAGATGCCGTAGGCATGAGTGGGGCGGCTAATAAATATAAATATTAAAGTAAATAAACACTGTCCTCCTGATGCTGTCCTGTGACATAATTTTGCAGCTGTGTGCAAAGATCAAATTATGCACACTAAAACATATTAGCAGAAGTTTCCAGAGTTAATTTGCTAGGTTTGCATGGAGCAGAATCCCCAGCTCCAAGGGGCTGCCACCCTGCCCTCCCCAGTGCATAGAAGCAACTCCGCTCCAGTCCCTGAGCTCAGTCAGATCTGTTCCGCAGCCTCGCGCTGCCAAAGTCATTGAGCCTGCCCCCTGCCCTGCCTCCCCTTCCCAGTGCACAGAAGCACCCCACCCCCAGAGCTAAACCTGGCTTGCTGAAGTCCCACGCTGGATTTCTTCTCTCTGCAGCGGCTGCTGCTGATCCCACACTGCGTTTTCTCTCTCTGGCTGCAGCTGTTCTCAGGCTCTTTGAAGAGCCACGTGCTGGGAGAACAGCCAGTCACCATGAGAGATGGCTTAACTGTACAGAACAGCTGACACCATGAGAAACAGCATGATTGGCACCCTCGCGGTAAACATGGGTCCCTGGTCATACAGTATCCTCTGTTGGTCAGTTTTTAATTTAAAACTATGCTCCAAGCATGTGAATATTTTTACACACATAATTAGTTCCATTGAATTTTAAAGCAAACTGTTAGTATTCCAAGACAGCACATTTAATGTTCAGTGTAAAAATACAAAATTAAAACAAAAATGGGAGGGTTCCTATTGTGAAAAAGCCTAAGCTTTAGATAAATATATCAAGCCCTCTGATGTGGGGGCCCCACTATTTAGCCGGAGGTGGCCAAGAGATGGTTGGACCGTTGGAGGCCTGTTCTGCTTTTGAAAGTAATTTAAAATATCTAATATATACTTCCACAACATGATGTGGTATGACAGGGAAGATGACCAAAAAACAACAACTTCTTATTGCCTTATAATTTATACCCAAATCCTAGAGTGATTGTTGTGCCCTCGCCTGTATTCATTCATGTTCATAGAAAGAATTTCATTCATCTTCTTAGCCAGCAGCTATTGTTAAAGCATTATTTTTCAGTGGGCTGAAAGGACTTGGTGAGTTTGTATTTGTTCAAAAATTAATCATAATTTCCTACATACACAGTGGTTTGAATTTGTATTAATTTTACAGATGTTTTCTTAAGAGTTTTTTCTTGTCCCTCTTCATCAGAAATATAGTTTATGCCCTAGTATATTAGCTCTTGATTGTATTAGCTCAGAAACAGTGACTGTGCTCTGCTTATATTTATTTATATCTCTCACACAAAAATGTATATATGTAGTTTTTCCCCATGTACGTGTGTACACGTGCCTAGGTTTTTGAATATTGTAACCCACCCTGAGCCTTAATAAGAAGGGTGAGATAAAATGTGAAGAAATAAATATCAACAGAGCATAGTCACTGTATTGTTTACAGTGTAAATACTTTCATAAAGTACTTAAGAACAGACAACATGGAAAACTTCTTGATCTTATTACATATTCTGAGAACATCTACTACAGTGGGACTCTAATTCTTGGTTAGGGCTGTTGGCATTAGTGCATTATAAATAAACAAAAATGAGTAAAGGTTAATTTAGAACACTATTGATAGTCTTCAGTAACAGATGGTCAAAATGGATTCAGCAGCTCCACAGAATCAGTTTATTTCCTTAGTACTCTTTATATTAAAAAAAAAAAAAAAAAAAGTTTTTTAACTTTGGCTAGAAGCAGTCAAAAGCCAAATAGTAGAAAGGTGGAGCCATCCAAAATGATATAACCTCTTGGCTCTGTGGCGTCTACTAGAAAAATGGTTTGTTTTTTTCCTTAAAATATATTTTCTTAAAATAAAGAGACAAAATCTAGTAGATGCCATAGGGCCATTTTGGATGGCTCCACCATTCTACTATTTGACTTTTGACTGATTCCGGTCAAAATTGCAAAACTTTTTTTAGAGTAATAAAAAAAGGGAAAACTGCATTCTGTGGAAGAGTTGAATCCATTTTGACAATTTGGTCCTGGAGACGACCAATAGTTTTCTAAATTAACATTTACCTTTTATTTATTTGTAATGCACTAAAGCCAAAAGCCCTACTCAAGAATTAGAGTCCCATTGTAGTAGATGTTCTCAAAATATCTAAGAAGATCAACAGTATATTTTTCCAAATTGTCTGTTCTTTAATCAACTTTCATAAAAAGTACTTCGACCTCTGTTGATGCAGCACTGGCTGCACTAGCTCCATTTTTCTTCTCTCACCTCAAGGCGTCTCTTGATTTCAACCTAAGGAGGCATGAGTTTGTTACCATTAAGCATCTTACTTTTGATTTTTTAAAATCTTTTTCCCAATCTTGAGCATCTCAAAGGTGAAAGAATTCAAAGGAATGAGCTATATAAAGTCAATTCATATTTAGATCTTTTATTAGACAAGGAATTCCAGCAGGAATCTTGGAACTGTACCTTCCATGTTCATGCATTTCAGTCATGATTGGAGATCTTTCTGTTTGTTTTTCTCCTAGTGTTGGATGCAGCTCATCATCGGCATTGGCCAGGAGTTTTGAAAGTAATATCGGGGTGCCACATATCCTTATTTCAGATTCCTTTACCAGAAGATGGCATGCAGTTTGGAGGCTCCATGAGCTTGCATGGAAATCACATGACATTAGCATGTTTCCATGGACCTAATTTTCGTTCAAAATCTTGGGCTCTATTTCATCTTGAAGAACCTAACATTGCCTTTTGGACAGAAGCACAAAAAATATGGGAAGATGGTAACTAAATCCAATCCACCCCCACAGCCAAAATTCTTTTTCTTTAAAAATGACTGATTCACTTATTGAAAAAACTTTTCTATTCTTTTGAATCATTATTTTGAGCTTTCAAAAAAGAATCATCCTACGTACAACAGGGATAATGTGCCAGACATAATGTATTGCACATCTTGCTTTATGTATTACAAAAAGTAAAATATCTAATTAGTACCAAATATTTTATCTTTACTAGAAAACACAGATTGTTAAAGTAGATGTGTTGCTTTTTTTTAACCATTTTTACCATATTTACCATATTTACCCCAACTTTACCATATTTTAATTAATTTCTCATGTGTAAAGGAGACGCAACCCTTTTAATTTTATTACATCCCCTTCAATATGCATATAATCAGGCTTTTTCTCCTTTGCGTAGGATCTAGTGATCCCTCCACATACGTTGTACAAACACTGGACTTTCATTTGGGTCACAATACCATGGTCACCAAGCCCTGTGGAGCCTTAGAAAGTCCAATGGCAACAATCACCAAGATAACAAGACGCCGCCATGAGAACCCACCACATGGGGTTGCAAGTGTGAAAGAATGGTTCAATTATGTTACTGCTACAAGGAATGAAGGTCAGGTCAATGCTATTTAATTTCTGCTTTAAGATACTTTTACTGTGTAGATTTAAAGTTTTTAAACGGGAAAACAAAGACTTTCACAGGAAATAATAAAAAATCTGTATCCTGGAGTCCTATGATAAATTATAGATCAGAAAGGAATACAATCCTGCACAATGAAGACTTGCTCATGGGCTAGGAGGAATAATTCATTTCTAGAGTACTTACAAGTATAATAAATATTACATAAGTCACTGTATTGCATACATTTAACATTCCGTACCTTGAAGAGCCTACAAGCAAAGTTATGTGAGCATTTGCATTTCAAACTTATGTTTTCATTTAATTGTAACAATATTATCTTAAAACACTGCTCTTCAGGCTTTAAATTTGTATACTTGCCTTCAGTTCAGAATTGAGTAAGACAATGTTTCTTATTAGTCGTGCTTTTCTAGTTAATTTTATTTTTCAGCTAAGTGGGATTTTTAGTGTTTGTGCCCGCACTACCCATGAGAACAGTCAAGACATGCTTTGGGTTAAAAGAGGCATCGGCCGCAACTTTATTACATTGTATACATAATGTTAACAGAAACAACCAAACAACCAATATAAGAACCTGTGTGTATGTAGCGGAGAAAAACCATGCTATACAAAGCAGGTAAGGGGGCTGAGCTAGTTCTCGCCTGCCTAACCCAGGTGATTCAACCCTTTGAATTCCCCCTCCTCTAGGGTCAGGGAGGGTTAACACCCCATTCCAGCCGTGCCGAGCTTAGGCTAGGGCTCTCGCCCTTAAGACACACATACACACACACCCGCTCCCCAAGTGGTGATGGGGTGCAAGCGCGTCCCCTTAGCTCTTAGGGAGCCTTACCACAGCATGGTTCCTAGTACCCCGCTAACCGCCACAAAAAGAGGGAGGAAAACTTCACTCAACCCTTTCCCCCCCACACACACAGGTATACCTAAATGGGTATGGCACACAACCCTCAAGTCATCCAACCAAAGAGCATTCCTGTGCAGACAAGTGTACTCCATCTTTTAGAAAAAGGCCTGCATCTTGGCACACGATCTGCTTGTGGTGTACCACCCGGCCTCCTATGCGTTCTAAGAATGCCCACATAGCTCTATTGATCTTATGTTTGGCCCGCTCTATTTTGCCTGGCTTGGTGGTATACCACCAAGTGCGACGCTCTAGCAAGTCCGACCACCATATGGAGGACTGTGGCCAAACAGCTACCAATTTGGAGATGTTAGTCTTCATCTCGCCAGTGAGCTCCCATGCACTGCGCAGGCCAAGGTCATTTTTGCCCAAGTGGATAACCAGGATGTCAGGCGGCCTGAAGCGTGCAGCCCTGCGGAACAGTGAAGACATCAGGTGTTCCCATTGCATTTCACTGCACCCAAACCAGTAAAGGCGGGCCCACAGTCCACAACCCAGCTGGGTCCCAAAGTTGGACTTGCAGCGTGGCGTTCGGCCCAATGTATAATGCTGTGCCCACATATCCAGATGGTAAGAGGTCATCCCGCGTCTGCAGATGATGAAACATAATATCGTTACTGACTGGTCAAAGCCTACTGAGAAGGGCTGAATGGCCGTATGTAACTGCGATAAGCGTGTGACCGCCATCTGCCAATTGCCTTAATCTGAGAGGCCAGCAGCCCACCTATGACAGCCATGGATGCAGCCCGGATTCGGAAAGAGTGCGACCCATAGTCGGATGGTTGAAGACACAGCATTGCTGTGTCCTTTTAAAAAATAGCCTGAAATTGGAATATGGTCAAAAATGTCCCGGCTAAATGAATGAAGAGGGGACCCTGCAGGCATGGGCGAACGTCCAAATAGGCATCCATTGCTAAGACTAGACACACCACCCCAACTGGGGATCGGTGCAGCGTCAATAGCTGGCCTCGACCCTCCTGATCAGTTTTGGATCGCCGAATCGCGATGATGATAGTCAGGCCCTCGGGCCACATCCCGTAACTCCAGAGCCATGCCAGACCGATCATGCTGGGAAGAAGGTACCAGCTCGCTGATCCTTTAATGCTGCAAATAATGCTATGGAGAAAACTGCCCAGAAAAGCAACACCTCATAGGGAGATGAACAGAGCCGAGGCAGCGAGGCAACCAAACGGGCCAGTGTATTAACAGGTATCGGTTGGCAGCTTTCCCTTCTAGGCCCCCATTCCCTGGCCCATCCCTCGACAGCCCTGCGGAGCCTGTGTCCCGTGCACAGGTTGGCTACCCCTGCGCCTTGCAGAAAAAGGTGATAGCTGACAGGTGACACTTTATGGTACACGGGGCCAACCCACAGCAACTCAGGTGTGCCGCAAACCACTCTACGTGACAGTGAGGGATGGGCCATTTCTCCTGAAACGCGTGCATGGACAGGAAATTACGGAAGTCACGAAAATAGCTGGCGTATGCTCGCCAGGTCGAGCTCGATACAGCAGCTCTAACGCTCATATCTAATCTGTGTTCCCAAGCTTCCAGAAGGCCTCCGACATCACCTCTGGGTGGATGTTGGCGCCAGGTGCCAGGGAACAAAACCGCTCCATCTGAAAACGAGAGAGGGAATCAGCAATATCATTATGTACACCAGGCAAGTGCTTGGCCGAGAAAAACATGTCAAGGGAAAGGCACTTCAGCACAAACCAACGGACCAAGACCATGACTCTATTGGACTTACCGGATTGTCGGGTGATTACCTGCACCACTGCCTGATTGTCAGACCGAAAACATACGTGGGAGTCCCGGAATTGCTGCCCCCAGAGCTCCAAAGCCACCAGTAATGGGAAGAGCTCCAGAAAAGTTATGTCCCTGAGCAGTTCAATGGCAGTTCATTCAGGCAGCCACTGCTGGGTACACCAGCTGCCCTGAAAGAAAACCCCCAAACCCATCCCCCTCGCCATATTGGATACCACCTGAAGGTCCGCCTCCAGCAGCCGCACTTCCCTCCTCAGAGAAATCCCATTGCAACTATCGAGGAACGTTAGCCAAAACCCAAGGTCCTCCCAAAGGCCTTTGGATATCCGAATGCAGTGATGGGGGGCCATCATACCTGCTGTGGCTTGGCCTAGCCATGCGCAGAAAGCCCTCCCGGGGGCAACTACCCTGCAGACAAAGTTTAAGTGGCCAAGCAAAGTTTGCATAGCTCTTAATGTCACCTTCCTGGCACCCACCGTGCATCTTAGAAGCACCCGCAGAGAAGCCAGCTTGTCAGGAGGGAGACTCGACGTGCAAGACACCATGCCAATCGTTATGCCCAAAAAGGAGAGCCGGGTTGCTGGACCCTCCATCTTTTCCTCAGCCAATGGGACGCCCAGTTCTGCCGTTACTTTAGCGAACACAGACATAAGCTGAGCACACTCTTGAGAGTCTGCCCACCCGGAGAAGAGGTAATAATCGAGATAATGCGATATGCAAGGTAAACCTGACCTGTCCCTCACTGCCCACTCAAGCATGGTGCTAAAGCGCTCAAAAGCAGAGCAGGAAATGGTGCACCCGACAGGCATGACCTTGTTGTAAAAAAACTGACCCCTAAAGGAAAAACCCAAGAGGTCAAAGTCCCTAGGAGATACCGGCAGCCGGCGGAAAGCCGACTGTATGTCACACTTGCCCATGAGCGCCCCCTTACCACATGCACATACGATATGCACCGCGGTATCAAAGGATGTGTACTGTACTGAGCACAGCACAGGGTCAATTCCATTGTTGACAGAACTGTCCCTAGGGTAGGACAAGTGATGTATCGATACTCACCCGAGGTCTTTTTAGGCACTATCCCCAGCGGGGAGCACCTAAAAGGACGAAATGGAGGGGAACTGAATGGGCCTGCCACCCTCCCCACCGCTATCTCCTTAGTAAGTTTGTTCCAAACCACATCCTCCATTCCCCACACAGATTTCAGGTTGTTAGCCATCTGGTTGACCTATGTAAGGAATCTCGAAACCCTCTGAAAACCCCTGCCATAAGTAATCAGCGTTGAGACTATTTGGGTAATGCTGAAGAAGGGGACCGAGCACTTCAAGCCTGATTGGCGTAGGGGCCAAACCCGCGACCCCCTCCAGCCTGTTGTCCCCCCATCCCCCACCATTCCTGCTTTGGCCTCCCGCTTGTTAAACCTCTGCTTCCCGGAATTGGACCACAGTTTGCACAGGCGTGGGTGTATTTACAACGGGCACGAAAACACCCCTTCCCATTAAAACCCCAGCATACCAGCTTACCAGAAACTCGTTTTGAAGGCCCTGGCAGCACAACCCTGCTCCCCGTTCGGATGCCTACAACAGGGCGGTATGGGGCCATGGTTTGTGAGTGCATGTTATAATTGATAATATCCCAGTGTGTGGGGGGGGTTAGATGCGGCCCTACGATGAAGCATTTCATCGTATTCGAGCCAGACTGTTCCCCAAAAATCTAAGTAAGCTTTTTGTATAATAGCGGCGTATTTAATTAGTTGCCATGCCCTACTTGGGAATCTGTACGCCACCCCCTCATCTCCCATGTAGATGTAAAAACAGGCTTACCATACCGGGGGCCTTTTTTGTTTGCCCTTACCCCCCTTGTCGGACTCACCGCCCTCATCGCCCAGCTCCTCACCGTGTAACAACATAAAAATGCCGATAAATTCCCCCTTCCATATCTTCTTCTTGGTTGTCAGGGACAGGTGATTGCTGGGCAAGGAGATGGGGATGGCATAAGTGTGTAAGCCCAGAGTAAAATCCGGCCGCTGGTAAGTGGCTTGCGCCCCCGTGTCAACAACCATTGTATCCCAAACTGGGGTCGCAGCATTGGCATCTACCGCCAGTGCTGCCAATTTCTCCCAGTACCACTGCAGGGCCTGTCGCTCGGCTGCAGGACTGGGTCAATTGGCAATGCCCGCGGTACAGACTGGGCCAACACCCCCCCGGGCCCACGGAGCCTACAGTACAGGTAACTGCGGGACCTGTGGACCTCTCACCTTGTTCCATCAGTGTCTACGGTATCCCGCTTGTCCCCGGTGCGTCAATCCAGGCTGTCTGCGTCACTCCAGCCATGTTCCTAGCCTCCGCCTCCAGTAATCCCATCTCACTCACTGTCCTGGTGGGGACGGGCCCGCCCTCCTTGGCCTCGCACCCATTTGGGAGGTGGGGGAGCTACGGCCGCTTCACCCAAGCTCTGAGCGTGCACTGACTCCAACACAGTGGTTAGCATCATAGTCGTTTCCTGCAGGGTGTACCTAGGAGCGCTGTGTAGCTGCTCCCGGTCCCCCCTTGGAGCAGGGCTGGCAATAGCCCTTGACCTGGCTCTCCCCCCTCCCCACATTAGAGGCTGGGGGGGCCTGTGGCCTGAGAACCCCTGCCACCCCGATTAGATCTCATAAGCACCATGTTGACCTGTACTTAGCAGAAACACAAAGGAAAGATTCCATTAACCCCCATTGCGTCGCACGAGGGGTGGGGGGTTGGGGGGGGTATGCATGGTGTACTGCTTTGCGCGCCAATGCCGGGAGGTAGTGGCAATTTAAAAAAAAATTTTTTATAGGGGCCATGTTTGTGGAAACCCGCAGTGGGCCCCATCCTAGAGGCACAGCTGGACTGCCTCCTGAGTGCCACTGAGCTAGCCAGGAGACGGCGACCCTGTGAGATGTGTATAAGAGACAGGGTGTTCTCAGTGGCCGGGTCGCGACTTTGGAACTCCCTTCCGGAGTAAGCCAGCCTGTTTCCAGGTCTGCGGGCTTTTCACAGAACCTGCAAGACCTGGCTTGTTCGCCCAGGCCTTCGGAGGGCAGGGTGGAGGTAGTTGGGGGTAAATTTGGGTTTTAAGATATTTTTAATACATTGTTGCTTTTTTAGTATTTGTATTGTATTTTTATATATCTTTTGTTGTTGTATGCCGCCCCGAGATGCCGTAGGCATGAGTGGGGCGGCTAATAAATATAAATATTAAAGTAAATAAACACTGTCCTCCTGATGCTGTCCTGTGACATAATTTTGCAGCTGTGTGCAAAGATCAAATTATGCACACTAAAACATATTAGCAGAAGTTTCCAGAGTTAATTTGCTAGGTTTGCATGGAGCAGAATCCCCAGCTCCAAGGGGCTGCCACCCTGCCCTCCCCAGTGCATAGAAGCAACTCCGCTCCAGTCCCTGAGCTCAGTCAGATCTGTTCCGCAGCCTCGCGCTGCCAAAGTCATTGAGCCTGCCCCCTGCCCTGCCTCCCCTTCCCAGTGCACAGAAGCACCCCACCCCCAGAGCTCAACCTGGCTTGCTGAAGTCCCACGCTGGATTTCTTCTCTCTGCAGCGGCTGCTGCTGATCCCACACTGCGTTTTCTCTCTCTGGCTGCAGCTGTTCTCAGGCTCTTTGAAGAGCCACGTGCTGGGAGAACAGCCAGTCACCATGAGAGATGGCTTAACTGTACAGAACAGCTGACACCATGAGAAACAGCATGATTGGCACCCTCGCGGTAAACATGGGTCCCTGGTCATACAGTATCCTCTGTTGGTCAGTTTTTAATTTAAAACTATGCTCCAAGCATGTGAATATTTTTACACACATAATTAGTTCCATTGAATTTTAAAGCAAACTGTTAGTATTCCAAGACAGCACATTTAATGTTCAGTGTAAAAATACAAAATTAAAACAAAAATGGGAGGGTTCCTATTGTGAAAAAGCCTAAGCTTTAGATAAATATATCAAGCCCTCTGATGTGGGGGCCCCACTATTTAGCCGGAGGTGGCCAAGAGATGGTTGGACCGTTGGAGGCCTGTTCTGCTTTTGAAAGTAATTTAAAATATCTAATATATACTTCCACAACATGATGTGGTATGACAGGGAAGATGACCAAAAAACAACAACTTCTTATTGCCTTATAATTTATACCCAAATCCTAGAGTGATTGTTGTGCCCTCGCCTGTATTCATTCATGTTCATAGAAAGAATTTCATTCATCTTCTTAGCCAGCAGCTATTGTTAAAGCATTATTTTTCAGTGGGCTGAAAGGACTTGGTGAGTTTGTATTTGTTCAAAAATTAATCATAATTTCCTACATACACAGTGGTTTGAATTTGTATTAATTTTACAGATGTTTTCTTAAGAGTTTTTTCTTGTCCCTCTTCATCAGAAATATAGTTTATGCCCTAGTATATTAGCTCTTGATTGTATTAGCTCAGAAACAGTGACTGTGCTCTGCTTATATTTATTTATATCTCTCACACAAAAATGTATATATGTAGTTTTTCCCCANCTTTGCCAATCCCCTGCCCAGCATCCTGTTCAGGGAAGGCGGGCACAAACCCACCCACCTCTGCTGAGAGCATTGGGGGGGGTGTTTCTCTTTTTTGCCCCATTCATATAGTTCAAAGGACTGTGCAATCTCTGCTCTGCCCTAAAAAAACCTTCTGTATTAATCTGCTTGTGGGGTATGATATACCCGAATTACATCACGGTTGACAAATATAAATATGATTGATTTGAATATGACTACAGTTGAACGTAAAAAAGTTAAATTTTATTGTGTTTGTACTGAAATGTATGTCCAACACAAAAGTTTGTGGGGCTACTAGGAAACCCCCACTGGTACCAATAAAATCCCACCAGTAATGGTACTGGTTTGAATTGACACCCCCACCTCACCCCACTCCATTTTTGGAACATAAGATGTGTAAGTAGCAAGATTTTCAACGAAGGCCCTTTTTAAATGGGCTGCTGCGGGGGGAGGGGGGGACAGGTGCACCATCCCCCCACATCGAGTAACCTGCGTTTTTGCTGGTTGCTCCATGCATGGAGTGGGGATGCGTGGGTCGCGGGAGGTCACACCCACGCACCTCCACATTTACACGGGGCGTTCCCTTGTGTGGACGATGGGTGTCCATGCGTGGGAGCATCTTGTGTAAAAAGGGCCTATGTATTAATTACAAACGAAACAATAAACTTGAATAGATTTGCTTGTGTCAGGGACAGCACATTTATATGCGAACGAGATAACATCTAGCTTGATAACAAGTGTTAACATCCCAACGTTCTCTCCATTTATAAGCAAAGGTAAAGTGGTTGATAACTCACGGGCAGACAGTTTGTCTGCAGTTCAAGAGCCTTAGCCATTAGCTTGTCTGCATTTCAATAGCTGGCTGTCATAGTAACTAATGGTGGGGTTGAACTGACCTCTTCAAAGTAGTAGGATAATTTTTTTTCAGCACAAACTTGCAAATAAAAAAACATTATTGAAGTTCGCTCTATGAAAAGGTTAACTGCTATGTAAAGAATCTAAAGATAAAGCAAATTTGTAAGTTGGCAACTGGAGTTTTCTACTTAAACTAAACTAAGCTGCCTAACTGAGTCAGACCAATGGTCCATCTTAGCACAGTATTGTCACAACCTGACACGGCAGCAGGCGTTTCAAATTCAGGTCCAAATCCGGCTCTTCCAGGGTCTCTGGCAGAGGCCATCCCAGAGTACTACCTGAGATCCCTCCAAGTCCCCAGCAGAGGCCTCCGCCAGGCGTTCCAGGGATCCTGAAGTAGAGATGCCGGGGATTGAACGGACCGTATACATGCAAAGCACGTACTCTTACCACTTGAGCTATGTCCCCCCTGAGAGCCCCCTACTGGAGAATGCGGGCATCGATTCCGCTACCTCTCGTATGCTAAGCGAGCACTCTACCACTTGAGCTAATTCCCCTTGGGGTATAATTCTCTCTCTCTCTCACACACAGACACAGACACACACTTGTAATGACATTTTTCTGTACATACATAAAATGGGATATTATGAAAGCAGACAAAATTATGACAAAAGCAGACATGGACCTGTCTGCTGTCATTCTCATCGTAACCAAGCCAAGTACGTGCACTTGAGGCCTTGCATCTTCATGAATGTTGGACCCCTTGTCTCTCCCTCTGTTCCCCTTCCTATGTCTCTCCCCCAGCTCCTGTCTCTCAGATTGTAAGCCCTAGGGGCAGGGACCGTGTCTATTTTATTACTTTGTAAAGTGCCAGGTACACTGCTGGCGCTATATAAATGTTTGTTAATAATAATTACAATAANTGGTGCTATATAAATGTTTGTTAATAATAATAATAATAAAATTCTACATTGTGTTTGGGGCAAATATAACCACGTAGGCCTGGGTGTATGGAGCTTTCATTTTTCCGTTCATTCTAATAGCGGTCAATAGTGCCCCAATAACGTTCTAGTAATCACAACAATTAAAAAAACCAACAACCTACAACTGGGGAGGCATGAACCAGTGTGGCACATCTGACCCCGTTATCGCTGAGGTATATATAGAATACGAAGTGGTACAGGTTTGTTTAAAAAAAAGTTGTGATTTTTTTTCCAGAGTACCGTGAGACCCCACTGGCAGAGTAGTTGAAAACACAAAGCAGTAGCCTGTCCATTGTGCGCATAGAGGTGTTTTATGTGGTAGTCAGCTATGGCACATAGAGAAATGCATATGTGCAAATTCAATTTTGATAGCCTTCAATATATTGATCCTGTACATTTTCCCCTACAACCCGCTCCCCTCCCCCCCCCAATATTCTTCTGTCAGTTCGGCAGTTCATTTATTTATAAGTACCGGCATTAATGAGGTTAGTAATTTGTGGGTGTTCTGTGCACTCCTGACTAAAGCAAAATTCTCTTGAAAGAATGAAGGAAGTAGGAAATAGTGAGCCTCTGATGAGGATACTGATATGAACAAATGTAATCTGTTCTCAAGCTCATACTTGAATAGATTTCCCAAAGAGTTTTTCACTGTTTAGTATTACAAAACATTATCACCTGTAAATTAGATTATTTGCAAATCTCGCTAATATTAATAATGCTTTTTGTAAAGATTACTAAATTGCAGCATTTGTAATTCTCCATATAGAGCTAAACCTGCTTCGCAATGTTGATGCTAATAATCCAGAGAACAATGCAACGGTGAAAACCTCAAGCTTGTTAAGTGGATTTAGAGGTGGTTCTGCTTACAACCATGAGACTGAAACCATCTTTGCATTACCAAGAATGCAGTTGGACTTTAAATCAATTCATATTCAAGAACCACAGGAGCCTTCCTTACAAGGTGCAGTGATATTTTTCTTTTCTTTGTCTATAGAAATTGAGCAAAACTCCTCTGAAATTTGTGGTGTTAAACTGATGTAAAACTGTCAAGAGAAAATCAGCCTTCATGTTCCAAGAAGCTGGTAGCACAGGGAGGGCCGGCCCGAGGCATGTGCCACCAGTGCCAGGCACATGGCCCCGCGGTGGGAGGGACCCCGCACCACTGCAGGCTAGAGACTGACAGACACCGCCGGTCCCCCCCATACCCCCCGGGCATCTCTGAGTCAGTCCTCATGGGGCGGGGGGGGTGGGGGGCGTAAACTTCATCGGAATCCCTGGCCAGTTATACGCTGCAGAGCTGAGCTGACACAGTCAAGTTGCAGGTAAGTAACCAGCCGCCCCTCATCCCCTGAAAATCCCCCCCCCCC
>QEPC01004817.1:4212043-4253172 GCA_003113815.1 Sphenodon punctatus | reverse complement strand
GTTTATGTTTTGTTGCAATGTATGAAGTGGAAGGTGTTTTGAATTGTAATTGTACTGAATTGTGTTTTTGTGTGTATTTTAAGAAAACTCTTGTACATTTAAGTGTCTTTTTAAACTGTTAAGTTTTTTGTTTTAGTGAATTAAATATAATCTACCTTCATATTCTCCTTCCTTGTCAGGACTCACGGTCTTACTAATGGCCTTACTGATGGGATATGTCCCTTCTCACTCTGATTAGGCAGGATCAATTTCATTGACAGCCTCGGACTATGAGAGGGGAATAGCTCACTTCAAAAACCCAGTTCTGTTCCTGCCTTGTTAGAGGATAGAGGTAGGGTCTGAGGCTCCTGCTTAGGGAGCCTGCAAGTCAGATGTAAAATAAAAAATCTTTCTTTCTATGCCCTCTCGTCCGTTCAGTCGGACGGTGGGAGATCCCTGCCATGGACACTAGGAGGCAGCAAACTGACTTTCGACTGGGCATGCGTTGGGGATCTCCCTCATATTCCCCAGTCGAAAGTCTGCCTCTGAACTGAAAGGAGTGTAGCAGGGTGCTCCGCGCCCCCCCCCCCTTTCCCCACTAAGGGGGTGGGGACTCTTCCGTTTTTCTTAGTTATTTGCAGGGGCGCCTGCCCCAACACGGATACCAATAGCGCTGTGTGCGCTGGAGCCGCTGTAAGCGGCAGACTCCTCCGTTCCCCGTTCCCGGCTTCAGCACGAGACGGGGCTTCACTAAGTCGGGGGCGCGGCCCACCGGGTACCCCCCCGCACGGGCCCACAGAATCATGGCGGAGGCGGACGGGACCGCCGGGCGCGGTACCCCACGCCGCTACGAGGAAAGCCCCGCTGGCACTCAGGGGCGAAAGTGAAACTGGATGCAGGGGGGAGAACCTGCACCCCGTCCAGCATAGCCCGCCAAACTACGGCCCGCCCCACCGCAGCCGGCTCAGCCCTGGACTGCTGGTAGCACGGGGCCCAATCCTATATGGTGAGGAGATTCTGGAAAGGGGAAGATAGCCTCAGCTGCCTCCCCACAAGTAAGTGGGGACCCGGGATTTCCAAGAGAGGCATTGTGCCTACTGGACTAAGGGATTGCGTAGGAAAGCAGGAGATCTGGGTTCCGCTCTCAGCTCTGCTTCTACCGCAAACAACAGAGCATGGGAGAGCGCGCCAGTGAGCTCAGGGCCCAGCCCTAATACTTATGAACTAAGAGGGAGTAAAATCCCTAGAGCGCTTCCCAAACCTCTCTCATGGAAGGTTATTTTCGAAACTACCTTCAGGGCTCTTCCGAGGCCACTGATAGGATAGGCATAAGCAACCCACTTCCCCCTGGAATCTATCCTTATAGGAGCCTGGGCCCCTCCTCCGAGGGGACCCAGCTGGACTCCCTCCTAAGCAAGGAAGGCGAGACCCCCCATGAGGGCTTGAGTCAGTCCCTTCCGAGTATACGCTCTATACTGGCACGGTGCCCCCAACCAAGGTCATCACCTCTGCTGAGGAAGGGGCTGACACCCACCCCCCCCACCAGTTCCAAGTTGCCCTGGTTGCTAAGTTCCCGCCTTTTCTACAATTGTGTCAATCTGCAGATTCAGATCCCCACTGTTTCTCGGGGCATCCTAGCCCCCCCTAGGGGAGGGCTACAGGGGTGCTGCAGAGCTACTGGCTGCTCCAGTACCTGAGGGCATGACATGGTAAACCAGAACCGGGCCCCCGCAGGTTACAACACCGATCCTAGGAGTGGGAGGACACCCTCCTCCAGGGGCACAGGGAAGCAGATGGAGAACTCCTCCACTATATAGCCCCTAGCAGTTACGGGAGCAGAGAGTGTGATTTAATCAACCCCATTCCTCGGAGGAAAGAGACTCAGACCCCTCCTCCTCCAATGGGGAGGAATTAGAGGGTATACATCCCCTAGGAAATTACAGCTCCAGTGGGGCCCCACTAGGTAGAGCCTGTCGGAAAAACAACTATGCTCATTGAGGATACCATCAGTTCCTCCCAGCTTCCCAAGCCCCAGCAGATCCTCCATACCTCAACTGGCTGCAGCGCGATCTCTGCCCTTCCTATGGCGAATACAGCCACTGCGGCCCTAGCACACCGGTCTGCGTTCCCCGCAGAGGGGATCCCCCGACGAGGACCCCACCGGCGGGGGAGCTCAGTGGAACAGGGCCCTGCCCCAATGGTGGCACATAACCACTGCCGGAAGCCAATGTGGTGTAGTAAGGCGGGGGTCTGCGCTTGGATCCTGGTACGGGCTCCAATCTTGCTCTGGCCACGATCTTGCTCGGGGGCCTTGGGCGGCTCGGAGCCTCTAGGCCTCAGTTTCCCATCTGTACAATGGGAACGGGCGCCTGGGTTCCACTCACCTGTGTCCACCCCACCCCAGCTCAGTCTTAGGGGTAGTCGTGAAGCGGTGTAAGCTGGGCAAGCCCCCAATAATCGGCTGCCCTGTCCAACAATTTTGCTCGACGTTACCCTGGCACTTGCTCGCCTCAGGGACTCCTCATGGGCATACCAATCGAGGCTGCCGGGGGCATGACAGCCTGTATAACGGCTAGTCCAGGCTATAGCCCGCTCCTGTCTGGTGGACCCATGCGGGCCATGCTCAGTAAATATCATGTAAAAGGGGGCGAACTCTTCGAGTCCACCCTGAACGGGACGCGTATGGACGCGTCAATAATATGAACCATACCTACCCCCAGCCTACTCATCAGAGACCCAAGCGGCCTAAAGCAACCAGTCCCAATCCCACAGGGCACGTGGAGTGGGCGCTTCAGCCCCCAGCAGCTCCACCAGACCAGCACCCATGTCAAGCCAGGCCTTTGACTTCATGGGCAGGGGTACGTCATCGCACACACACACACACCCCGATCCCGCACTTCTTCAAGACTGGGAAGACGCCCTAGGAACCCGTCAGGCTCCATGGTGTGGGAGCCATAGAGACGATGCCAGGCACGAGCAAGGAAGAGCCATGGCTCTAATTCTGCCTAGGCAGAAGAATTCGGGAGGCTGGACAGGGGGTTCTCGACCTCAGGCGACTGTACAGAGCGCGCCACAGATGGCACTTTGAGATGAATTGCTATCCCCATCTCGTTAGCCCTAGCCAGAGACGCCCGCATGGCCCCTCTGCACCTCAGACTACCTACCAGCAAGCCCCCATACCCCACACTTGCTGATGTTGGCTACGTCAGGGTTAGGAGGGGACCGACTGGCAATACCGAACGCTCCCCTTGGGGTTGGAGACGGTACCGAGACCCTTCACCTAAGTCCTAGTCCCGCTCATCGCCAATCTTGGCTTGGAAGAGAACGGGTAGTGCTCCAAGCAGTCTATACATGCTTAGAGGACTGCTGATCAAGGCGCCGTAACAGCACAGACCCTGAGCCACCTTCTCAGATCCTCGCCTACTGAGAACACCATGTTTTTCCCTATATACAGCGACAGGGGCCACCCAGGCCTTCTTAGCGGCTGGAGCACCTGCAGGTGCTCGTCTACATAGCACACGGTAAAGGGTTCTCCCTCGTAACACACATCGCTTTCAGAGGCCTGGGCGGCGGGGCAGGGCAACGCTTCGTTTCCCGTTCAGTTTCTTGCATCTAGCCTCGCCAGCCGAGACACCCTCAACTCGCTCACTGGGGGGGAGAACCTGCACAGATCCGAGCAGGGTGCCCCCCTCACGGTTCCTGAGTACGACAACGGCTCAGGGCCGTACGACTGGCCCTTCGGCACTTTCGCCCGCTCTGCAGGGCAGACACATGTCCCCCTTACGGACAACTACTGTTCTAGCGTACAGAATCAAGCAGCTCAGCTCGAGATCTCGCACGCTACACAAGTTGGCATAACGCCTCCTCAACTGGGCAGGAACCCCTCTATTCCGCTTGCCATATCAGGAAAGGGTAATGATAGCCGGGCTGATGAAGCAGGCCGGCGATAGACCTGGGGGAATGGCTCCTCAGGTCCAAAGCCTTCCAACTGGTAAGACTCTCCTACCAATCTTCGACCCCTTTGCCTTGTCGAGCAATGCCAAGACGAGGCCATGCTTCGCCAGATGACCTCACCTCAACGCGTAGACTCTCAACGCCCCTACTGTCCGGCAGGCCCTCTCCATGCCTTCACCTCTTCCGCTTCTGGGGCACACAATACAAGGGAACGAGCAGCTCCGAGCCACAGGTATCTTACTGGACCTTTCTGGCCCCGTCGGCCCAGGGTTCCAGACCTCCTCAGCATAGTCGCAGGACACCTCCCTGATTCCCAGAAGTCCTGGGGCCGCTGTTGCTGTGCCCGCCGCTGTACATACAGCCAGGCTTATAGAGTCTGTCAGCTGGGCCGTGAGCCACAGCCAGGCTGGGGTTGGGACCGTTTGATCCAAGAGCTGCAGGCCCTGCTAGCCCTTCGACCTTACCCAACGGTCACATTGTCAATCCACCAGGCGGGTGTTGGGCTCTTGGGTCCTAGTTTAATCTAGTCCCGCCATGCCCTCCCCCGCTATATATCAAGTTCTCCTTCTCCTGGAGGGTCTGGAGAAGGGTTTTCCCCCCCTTAGTTCCCTGTTCCACACGGGTAGCGGCATCGGATAGCACCGGGCGGTTTCCGGTCAGCACATTTCAGGCCACTACATCAGACACTACATGAGGCCTGCACGCCTCTTATTGTTCCGTTCACCCTTGGGTTCCACATGGAGCCTCTACTTATTTGCTCCAGCCCTGGCAACAGTTCTCCAGTGCTGTCCTTCTTCCTGTCGCTGGGGTGGGGTCTTCCTGCTTACCGATTCTCGCCCAGGAGGGTTCCCAGCTTGCTGCCTCCTAGTGTCCATGGCAGGGATCTCCCACCGTCCGACTGAACGGACGAGAGGGAATAGAAAGGCAATTCACAAGGTAAGTGAGCCAATTGCCCTTTTCCTTTCTGTTTGTTACTGGTCCTGCTTCTCTTTCCCTCTCCTCCTTACAAGGGGGGGCTCGCTGAGCCGCTTGCAGGGGCTGCAGGGTTTCTTCCCTCGTGTCCTCCCCTCATCTGTTTTGATTAGGGCCTTCAGAGGGAGCTGCCGTGCCTGGAACCACTTACATGTTGCTGCCACCAGCAAGCAGGGCTGCAGGTGGCAGCAACACATGAGCCATGCAGAAGCAAAGCAGCGCTCCCAGCCTGCCGCTTCCCCTCCCCTGCACTCCAGCATAGCCTCCAGAGGCAGGAAACCTCGGCACTGGAACACAGGTTCTCCCACCACCCAGTGAGTCAGAAAAAGCAGCCAAGAGTGGTCAGAGGGTGAAGGACCCTCCTTGGAGCCTGGCAAGCTTCTGGCCAGACCGTCCAAAATGCTCCTGTTGGAGGAGCTGCCGAGAGGGGTGAGTCAGCCCACCCCCAGTCCCATGCACCACCAGGCACACCACAAGGATGTGCCTGAAGCTGTGGCTAGGTAGGAAGGTGGTGGCCTCACCCCACCTTTTTATCTCTGACTCGGGGCTTAGCCCCTACAGGCCTGAACCAAGGGGACCTGGGGTGGCCCCATGAGAATGGGTAGCGCGGGGAGGGGGCTCCCCGTCAGCTTCCACAAGGACTGTGGGAGGAAGCAGCCCCAGGAGGTGCAGCTTGTCCTCCCACAGCAGGCACAGCCCGTACCATAGTAGCTGGGGACAGAAGAGGAGACACTACAGCTCCCCCTCAGATTCCTCTAAGTTACCTAACTCCACTGGGTTATCTTCCTCCTTCTCCTTCTCGCTCCTGCTCCCAGCATAGCAACAGAAGGGGCAAAAATGCTAAAGTTTTGTTTATTTCAGTCTATATGCCACCCTTTCTTGATTGCACAGAGCTAAGAGACAGGATAAGCATCGAAAAAAGGGGAAGAAAAAGGCCCCCTCCCCCGTGCATCACAAACAGAAAGCACCATGCTCACCTTCCCTCTTGCCTAGATAAGGAGGATGGAGAACTCTCAGGGTCAGAGCCCGATCAGGGGTAGAAGAGCTTGTAGGGGAGAGGCTATTTGAGGCAAATGCATATGGTAAACTTCTAATCAAGGTGGCAGCAGTGCTGGAGATCTCCCTATCCCCGACTCCGTCTGAAGCACAGGAAGCTCTAAGGAGAATAGGAGGGCATTCCCTAGGGGACCTGCCTCTACACCCGAGATCTCCTTGGCTCAATTCTATGTAGACACTAAGGGGGCATAGGCCCAACTAGCAAGATTTAAGGACCCCCACAAGTTTATAAATCTATTCTATTCAGTCGCCAGGGTCCAGGAGGACTTAAGTTATGCTCCCCAAGGTAGATATAAGGACAGCGGACCTCGTTACATCCACAACCAAACCAGCAGAGGGAGAGGGGTTCCTGAAAGACCCACTCAATAGGAAGGTGGAGGTGGCCCTTAGGAAGAATTACGAGGCCTCCTCCATGGCCCTCGGCCATAGTATCAGCCTCCAGTTTTAGTTGGGCTGCTTGTATATGGGCTAGCGATTTAGCTCTGAATGTTGAGCAGGAGGAGCTTAAAGACAGCTTCAAGAAGCTAGCTCTGGCCTCAGCGTATGCAGCAAATGTCACCCTGGATGTAGTACAATTAAATGCAAGGGCTATGGAGACCAATGCAGTACCCTGTCACTCCATTTGGCTCTGTCCGTGGAAAGTGGACATTCCCTCCAAGTCTGTGCTAACTGGGGCACGATTCCAAGGGACAAAGCTGTTTGGGGAAGCAATGTGAAATGCTCTTCTGACAGAGCCAGAAAAGAAGGAGGCATTACTTCTGAATCCCCTCTAAAGCGATAAATAAGCGCTCCTTTCACCCCAGCGCATCCTTTCAGAGCCATTGGGGCAACTGGAGAAGAGACCAACATCGAAACAGACCCCGATGGCAGCAACAATGACAAGCCAGGGACTAGACACAGTTCAAGAGAACCCAGCCCACTAACCAAAAGCAGCCCAAGTCTCCAGCATGTCAGGCTGCTGCCTCCCCCAATACCCAAGGATCTCCTAAGAGGGAGGCTTCAGTGCTTTGTGAAACAATGGGCTACGACGACATCAGGTGACTGGGTCAGAAAATTGTTTTCTTGGGGGTATGCAGTTGAGTTTGCCTATCCACCCAGGAACTGTTTCCTACCATCTCCAGTGCCAAGTCTTGTCGGCCCTGACAAAGCCTCCCTTCAAGCTGCTCACACAGGACTTGCTATTCTTTTTGTCTTTGAAGATTCTATTCTTGGTGGCGATTACATCAGCTCATCTAGTGTCTGAATTGGGAGCACTCTCGGTGGACCCAGAGCTTTGTGTGTTTCATAAGGACAAACTTGTACTAAGGCTCGATCTGTCTTTCAGCCCAAGGCCAATATCCTTTTCCATAGGGATCAGGAACTTGTGCTCCTGTTGTTTTGTCCAAATTCTGAATGCCCCAAAGAAAGTGCTTGGCATATGTTGGATGTCAGGAGGGCTGTTAGAGAGGTCTCATCCCTTTAGAATTAACTCTGCACTTTTCGTAGCTTTGGTTAGAAGAGGAAAGGTAGACATGTAACCAAGTCTTCCTTGGCTAAATGGCTGAAGTTACCGTATTACTGAGGCCTGTAAGACAGCTCACACTCCTGCGCTTCAGGGAATTAGGGCTCATTCAGTCAGGGGGTGGGTACTAACTCAGCATTACTGGGTAGGAAATTTCCCTGGAGGAAATTTGTAGGACCGCCATATGGGTGTTGATTCACACCTTCGCTCAAAACTATAGGGTCACTTCAATAGCATCACCAGATGTGGCCTTTGGCAATAGGGGGCTACAAAGTGTGATGGGCAGTAGTAGCCATGGGTTTCTTGAATGTGAGAAAGCACTTTTCTGCTGGTGGGAATCTGCTGGCTTTGGAAAGGCACTACTTGGGAATGACCCATCAGTAAGACCATCCGGCCTGCCAAGGAAAGGGAACAGGAAATTTCTTGCCTGTAAATTTTCCTTCTCTTACTTGGCAGGACAGATGGTCTTTCTTCCCTCCCATTTAGGATTCCACCTTGGCTCTGGGGGAAGGGAGACTACAGAGTAGAGACTAGTCTCTGGGATTGAATCCTTCTCCCTCTTCCTTTTTCCTATGACTGCTTCTACACCTACTTTCACGGTGGGTTCCTTTAGTAAGTGGTATCTATTGTGTGATAGTTTAACCTGTTTCACCATAGTTATTGGAATTTTTAAAAAGCTTTGGCAGTCTCAACCCAGGTTTCTGAAGTGGGCTATGTACTTCCCACAGTCTGAGGCTGTCAATCAAATTGATCCTGACTGTCCAAAGCAAAGAGATCTGCATCCCATCCATCAGTAAGACTATCTGTCTTGCTAAGTAAGAGAAGGAAAATTCACATGTAAGCAATTTCCCTTTTAGGCACCTAAACAAAGCATCTTATCTTCTAAGCGTGATGCATACTGAATAGTTCTATTAATTGCAATAAGAGACTGAGGCCATTTTTTATTTTCCTTTTTAAAGAGAGGGGGACACTTTTTGGTGTTGAACTTGCGGGTTTTTTTTAAGAAGTACTTGAGCTTAAACTTCAAAATTTGGTATAAACCACTATTTAGAGGAGATTCTCAGTGATGGCGGAAGATGCCTTTTCGTAGATGCCTTTGGTAGATCACTGTGGAGCCCATTGTGAATATTTTGAATGGCCAAGGGAGAAGGATCTGAATGGCTAATGCCAGGTCTGGTAAATAAAACCGACACTCCATGTGGGTCTATCATTGAGTGTTGCCCAAACCTGGCATGTATCACCGAGACCTGGTTGGATGGTGCTGCAGTCCAACTTTTGGCACAGCTAGTCCTCACAGAATCCTCAGTGATTTGGCTTTTTTCATCCTATCTGTAATGCACGAGGTGGTCTACCTTGGAGGCAACTACTTTCAAGTGCCTGGCCGTGTCCTGTGCTGCTGTGACAGGACCAAAATTTATGGTCCTGCTTGTATATAGATTCTCTGGTAATATGGGGAGATTTAGGGCTAAGCTCCTCGAGCTGGTGTTGATGAAACTGGTGGAGAGTCCCAGGATGCTTGTCTTATTGGGAGACTTAAATGTGCACAGTGGCAGCAGCTCTAGGGAGTGAGCCTTCAAGTTCTTGGATGCGAGAACATCTCTTAGTTTTACCCAGAGCATCCAGAAGTAGTACTCACAGGGCTAGTTGGATGCTTGATCTGGTTTTCAGGTCTCGGATGTTTGGGTCACCACTGTTGGGTGGTCTGACCGCTACCTCATGCCTTTCTGCACGCATGCTGCTCTACCTGCCCAACAGCACTGCAGTCAATCTACTGTTTTACAGTTACGGAGACTACTGAATCCAGTGTGTTTCAGTAGTCTCATTACAAATGCTTGAGCTCATATGTCTCTCTCTTCCAACCAGGGGGTCAACAAGCTCACTGACAGCTATTAGAGGGCCCTTGATTCCCTGGCTCCTTGCTGGACTCTAGTTGTCTTGACAATCCATAGGCTGCTGTGGTATAATCGTGATCTCGCACATTTAGAGAGGCTGGGGCATAGATTGGAGAGGAGATGGCTGGGGAACTTTCTGGAGGTTGATCTTCAGCTGTACAAAGAGTTTATGCATGCATACAGAAAGGCTACTTCCAAAGCCAAACAGCTGAACTTGTCCTTGGGCATAGATACTGAAGGGCATAGATACTGTTTCAGGGTGTGCACAGCCCCAGACTGTCTCAACCCATTTATGGTTTCTTCAGTAGAGTGCTGTGAAACGTTTGCTCCATTCTTTGATGAGAAAGGGATGAAACCTCTCTAGTAGATCTTAACAGTCTTCCTGACATCCAATATATGCCAAGCACTTTCCTTGGGGTGTTGCATGTTGAGGGGTCTGGGTGGAGGTAGTAGACCGGATAAAGAATTTGGGCATTATTTTAATTTCAACCATGCTTGCCCATGGTATTAGATGTGGTTTGGAGATGTTTCTTTCAGGTATGCAGTTGGTGTAAACTACACCCTTATTTATCCCAGGCTGACCTTGCCACAGTGACCCATGCCCAGGTGACCACGAGGCTTGATTTTTGTAACTCCCTCTTCTGTGGGCAGCCAACAGTGCTTATCCATCATTTGCAGCTTGTTCAGAATGTGACAGCATGGCTGCTTGCTGATTCAGGCAGCCGTTATATTACATCACCCTGTATTCTCTGCATTGACTACCACTGGATTTAATTTAAGATTGTACTGTTGATATTCAGGACCCTGAACAGTATAGGCCTTGGCTATATTTGAGACCTGCTCTTGGAGCCTCACGCTAATGGATCTTGCCATTAGGCCTTATGTTGGCAGATGATTAGGCTTTTACTGTGGCAGGTGCAGATGTCCATGTCTCTTCCTCTCCCTTCACCTTTAAAAAGCACCTGAAGGTTTATTTATTCTCCAGGTGCTCCTTCAGGAGTTTCTTTTAATGTGTTTTTCCTCCTGTTACATTCCCTTTAAATAGTTTTTTACGCCATTTTATATTTTATTGTATTTTTGATTTAAAGTGCTTTGAGCGCCATTTGGCAGGAGGTGCTATAAAAATAAAATTTTGCTCCCTTCTTAATTTAATTATACATTTAAAATCTACACTTTGCAATATTCTAAAGTTACTTTTATAATAATTTTTCAGACAGTAATGTTAAACCAAAGGTGGAATGCAGTGTGGTAACGGAATTCACTGATCACATATGTGTAACTATGGATGCTGAACTAATCATGTTTCTGCATGACTTGGTGTCTGCTTACTTAAAAGAAAAAGAAAAAGGTAGGTATTTAATTTATTTTTATTAACATTTTATTCATTTTAATTCACTACAAATATGTACTAATTACAAGCACACATAAGTAAAGAAAGAAAGAAAAAGGAGGAAAAAGTAAAGAAAAAATATAAATGTATAACCACTACTTCCTTCAGATGAAATTAGAAACTTAAGAAAGGTGACTCTTTTTTGTTTTCTATTGAAAATAAAGTCCATGAGAAAACTTGCTCAGTTCATAATCTTTTAAAATTTTCTAATGCCATATCTCTGTATTATTCATATAATACAAATGTGTAGGTTATAAAAATGGGGAATTGAATAAGGTAAACAATCAACTAACTTTTGCTTCTTCTAAGGTTATTTATTTCCGAAGTATGCACATTTTTTCCAAATTTGTCTGGATTCTCATGTCTATAAAAAATTCTGTCCATTGATGCCAGATTTTCTATGACATTGTACCAAGATTCAATTTTTGGAGATGTTTTATTTTTCCAATTAAGTAAAACTATCCCACATACAACTGAGAGCCCATTGAAGAAAATCAGTTTGTTAAGAACTGAGTGTAAACTCTTTAGGAACATAAGCCAGAATACACATACTTACTGCTGGCATGATAGCTGTATGTAGGATAATATTCACTCTAGTGAGGGCGTGTGGAATGGTTCGCCCCTGGAGGCTGATGGAACCAGAGCGGTTCCAGGATGCTCTGAGTGAGATACCCTCTGATCCTGACGACCGTCTCATCAATAACCTCGTTGTGCTGTGGAATACCTTGCTGATGGAGGCCATTGATCGGACGGCTCCTAGGCATCTGCTTCCCAGGCAGCAGCACTGTAGGCCTTCCTGGTTTTCGGAGGAGCTGCAGGTGCTGAAGTGGAAGGATATTCCTTGGGCTGTCAGGGCCACCTGTTGTGAATTGCATACATGCCCATTCTGGCTAGTTAAGACCTGCCGGGAGACAATGGGCCATTGCTGGCTGGGTTGGTAAATGCCTTCCTTAGGGAGGGCAGGGTGCTGGGTTGCCTTAAAAAGGCGGTGGTGCGGCCCCTGCTCAAGAAACCATTGCTTGACGTTGACTCCCTTGCCCACTAGGAGCCAGTCTCTAACCTTCCCTTTTTAGGGAAGGTTATTGAACCGGTGGTGGCCCGGCAGTTGCAGGAGCATCTGGATCATGTCAGTTTCCTTGATCCCTCGCAGTCTGAATTTTGCCCGGGTTATGGCACCGAGACTGTGCTTGTGTTGGTTGATGACCTATGCCGGGAATTAGATCAGGGTCATTTGACCCTGCTGATTTTATTAGATCTCTTGGCTGCATTTGATACCGTTGACCACGAGATGTTGGTGACACACCTGCGGGGCTGTGTGGGGGTGGGTGTAATGGTTCTGAATGGTTCCACTCTTTCCTGACTGGAAAAAGTCAGCGAGTGGTGCTTGGGAATTTTTCATCATACCGAGATCTCTTGTGTGGAGTCTCACAGGGTTCTGTTTTGTCCCCTCTCCTGTTCAATATGTACATGCAGCTGCTTGGCGAGGTGATTGGCCTGCGGTGTCACCAATATGTTGATGACACCCAACTTTACCTCTTTTTCATCAAACCCAGGCCCGGCAGTCTCTGTGCTTACCGGGTGTCTGGCAGCTGTGGGGGATTGGATGAGGGCTAATAGACTGAGGCTGAATTCTGACAAGATGGAGTTGATGCTGGGGGGTAAGGTGGTGGGGATGACGGCCCCCATTATTGATGGGGTCTGTCCTCTGCTGGTTCCCCAGGTACGGAGTCTGGGGGTGCTCCTTGATTTGCAGCTCCACTTGGATGTTCAGGTGGAGGCTGTGGCAAGGAGCCTTTCGCCAATTACATCTAGTGCGTCGGCTTCAGCCGTATGTTTCAGACTCTGACCTGGCCACTGTCATCCACTCCAGGCTAGACTACTGTAATGCGCTCTACATGGGGTTACCCATGGTGACTGTTCGGAGACTGCAGCTGGTGCAGAATGCAGCGGTCCATCTCCTGAGGGGACTGGGCCACCAGGAACATATTACACTAGTTCTTCGATCACTGCACTGGCTGCCTGTAGTCTTCCGGGCCCGATTCAAGGTGATGGTGCTTGCCTATAAAGTCCTAAACAGTCTAGGCGGGACCGCCTCATCCCTCGAGTCCTGGATCGGCCCTTGTGGTCATCAGGAGGTGCCCTTCTCAAGGTTCCCCGAGTCTGCCAGGGAGCCACAATGGGAAGAGTGTTCTCGGTGGTTGCTCCACAACTGTGGAAGTCCCTGCCGACAGAGGCCCGATCTCCCCTCCTTTCGACATAGTTGTAAAACCTGGCTGTTCTGCCTGGTCTTTGGTGGGGAAGATGGGTAGGGAGGGGTGGAGAGGGTATGGTTAGGGGATAGGTTTGTTTTAATCTGCAGATGACACAAAGTTATTCAAGGTACTTAAAATCCAAGCAGGTTGTGGAGAACTGCAGGATCCAGTCTTGCGAGACTGGGTGACTGGGCATCCAAACGGCAGATGAAATTTAATGTGGTCAAGTGCAAAGTGATGCGCACAGGGAAAAATAACCCAAACTTATATGTTTACAATTCTGGGTTCTAAATTAGGAGTTTCCACTCAGGAAAGGGATCTTGAGGTCATTGTGGAACATACATTGAAATTCTCAACTCAGTGCGACAGCGGTCAAAAGAGCAAACAGAAAGTTAGGAATCATTCAGAAAGGGATAGAAAATAAAACTGAACATATCATAATGCCTCTATATAGATCTATGATACGACTGCTCCTGGAATATTATGTGCAGTTCTGGTCGTCTCATCTCAAAAAAGACATAGTAGAACTAGAAAAGGTACAGAGAGGGGCAATAAACATGATCAAAGGTATGGAACGACTCTCCTATGAGGAGAGGCTAGATACATTAGGGCTCTTCAGCTTGGAGAAGAGAGAACTGAGAGGGGATATGATAGAAGTTTATAAGATCATGAGTGGTGTGGAACTCGTAAATAGGAAGCGGTTGTTTACCCTCTCTAAGAGTACTAGAACAAGGGACATTGCATGAAATTAACTGGTAGCAGAGTTAAAACAAATAAGAGAGAGTATTTTTTTCACTCAGCACACAATTAACTTGTGGAACTTTGTGCCAGAGAAAGTGGTCACAGCCGGTAGTGTAGCTAGTTTTAAAAAGGGATTGGATATGTTCTTGGAGGATAGTTCCATTAATGGCTATTAGCCAAGTAGGGTTTGGGAATGTGTAACCTCTTACTGTTGGGGGGCTGGAACAATTGCCCATTATGACCTGCTAGGTACTTCTCCCAGGAGAAAGAGATTGGCCTCTGTCAGAGACAGAATGCTGGGCTTGATGGACCATTGGACTGACCCAGAATGGCACTACTTACGTTCTAATGAACATGTTCATTTTAAGTACATTGAATCAAAAGTATATTTTGGACCTTTCAATTTGTAGTTGTTGTGTCTATCGAACTATATTAAATGCAAGCTTCTATTAAACTTTTATTGGTTTGTCTCTTTGTAGCTATATTTCCGCCTCGTATTTTGTCTAGTCGATCAGGACAGAAAAGTCCAGTGAGTGTGCTTGATCAGAGTTCCACTGACCGAGAAACCGAAGAAAGCATAACTTACACTACTGTAGACTGGAGAGAATTTATGTGCAATACATGGCATCTGGAACCCACACTTCGGTAATTAGCAAGCTTATTTCAATTTGCTTGACACTTTGGCTGAATAATAATCTGATCTGCAGGCATTATTTTTCAAAGTGCAAATGTTTTCCAATCTGATATTATCCTGAGTATGCAACCTAACATATAAAACATATTGTTTGTCTTATTAAGACATGATACAGAAATACCATTTCATATAAAAATTTGCTTAAAGTAGTCACTAAACAAAAGCCCCTGAGTGTTGGTACTGTCTAGAATTTCTGCATGTAGTACAAAGCAAGAAAATTTGTCAAATGTTCAAAGCCATGCTAAATGCAGATCATCACAGATAAGCTACTTTTCTCACCATATAATGTTTGTTCCCAACTTTTTGGATTTGTCAATGAAATTGAAACCTAAAATGAGAGCTCAAGCACAGAATAACTTCTGTTTCCTTGGTGTCAAAGAAATCAGGACACACTCTGTATAGAAGGAATCTATCAGAGAAACTTTATTTCTTTATCAAACAGCTGTTAGGAGGGTCCTAGCTCCACAGGGCTTCCCCTATAGATCTAGAGTCCCTACATAGCCAAAATTATAAAACCTTTTAATAAACTTTTCAGGTTACAGGCAAAGAGGCATTTCTTATCAGTTAGAAAACCAGACATAGAACTGCTACACAGTTTATATTAGAGAGGAACATCTTCAAGGCTAGGAAAATCAAAACTTACAGAAAGTCAAAACAAACTAGCAGCTATGTGTAAAGGACAATCTTTATCTATTGCAATTAGCTGTAATGAGTACATAGAGCATTGTAAGAACTCAGCTCATCTCTGTCATTTCTGTCCCAAGTTTTCAGGTCTCAGCTTATGAGCTTCCGTAAAGACAATAACATAGCTTACACATTGGTCATTCCTTTGCAGAGACCTTCTTTGGGTATCAGAGATTTGCTGGCAAAGAAAAATGTTTATCCAGATGAAACATTTTCTAAATGGTGAATTGAATTGAAACAAAATGTTCTCTCTCCCTCGCAGGACAGATAGTCTTTACTGATGTGATGTGTCCCTCCTTCCATCGGATACACAGGATCAACTTGATTGGCAGCCTCACTCTGTGGGAGGGGCACAGTCCTCCCCTGGCGCCCAGTTCTGTTCCTGCCTTGCTGAGTAGGAAGCATAGGCCTCTAGGTCTCCTCCTTAGCAGCCCCTTGGCTTGCAGGGAAGTTTGGAGCCACAGGACAGCCCTCGTGATGCAGCAGCATGCCAGTAGCTGCTTTCACTTTCCTGCACTCAGCCGTGGTGGTAAGAGCTGGGAAGCCTTCCTGCTGGGATGCAGGTTTGTCCCTCCCCCCCCCCCCCAACAGAAACAGCTTCGATCAGAGCGAGAAGGGAGCCCAGACCCGCACGTCAGCGCCAGCTATCTCTGGTGCACTGCCCATACAAAAGAGCCCAGCGGAACAACAGGAGGGGATGAGTGACTCTGGGGCCGGCTCCAGGCCCAGAGTCAGACAGACATGCCAGAAGCCGTTCTCCTTTGGCTGCGACAACAGGTGGTAGTTTTCCCCCCACCTCTTTGAATCCCTAAAAGGGGGCCATTCTCCCTCAGGTCCCTATTCTTCCAGGGAGGGAACCCCTGCTGCGGTTTAAGAGAAGGACCATGAGGAGGAACTATCCCTCTCCCTTCTTTTCCTTTTTCTTCCCCTGCCGCTAGTATCCACATTTATCTCTGGGCTCTGAGACTTGCTAGCCCGTCCTCTCTCCCTCTCATGGGAGTGAGAGGGGACAGGCTAGCAAGTCTCAGAGCCCAGAGATAAATGTGGATACTGGCAGTAGGAGGAAAAAAAGGAAAAGAAGGGGGAGGGATAGTTTCTCCTCTGGGTCCTCCTCTTCATCCCCCTCATCCTCCTCTCCCTCTGCTGCCGACTCATCTTTCTGCTCCTGCTCCCACCATAAGGGCAGGAAAAGAAGGAAGGGCTCTAAGGCCTCTCCCAAGAGGAACAGGAAGGCCAAAAAGAGCAAGAGGAAGCCCCCCTGATCCCCTAAGGATAGACACACACACCCCAAAATCCACTCCTGCTCTCCTTCGGAGGCTCCTCCTGAGAAAAAGGATGGGGAGCTTTGATATGGAGACTAAGGCTGCTTTCAGACCTCCCCCCCCCCATGCATATTCTGGCTGCGGGGGAGAATATGCAGCCAGGATATGCACGGGGATCGGCCGGTCTGAAAGCCAAGCACGCATGGCTTTGCCAGCAGACATGCACAGGGATGCAGAGCTCAATTTCCTGTTGTGCGTTTCTGCCGGCAAGGCCGCGCATGGTTGACTTTCAGACCGGCCGATCCCCGCGCATATCCTGGTTGCGCATTCTCCACCCCCACCCCGCAGCCAGAATATGCACTGGGGGAGAAGGTCTGAAAGTGGCCCAAGTTAGGGGATAGAGGAGAGTAGCCAGCAGGGGAGAGACTTTTTGAAGCTGAACAGTTCAACAAACTCCACGCTAAGGTGGTGGCGGAGCTGACTATCTCTTTACCACCTCCCGCAGCTGAAACCCAGACTGCTCCTACAGAGAACAACAGGACTTTTCCCAGGGGAGCCCTACTGACTCCAGAATTACCTTTGGCCAAGTTCTATATAGACACGATTAAAGGGGAGTGGGAGCAACCAGCTAAGTTCAAGGGACCCCACAAAATCATAAACTGCTTTTATGTGATCCCCACCTCCCAAGAGGAATTTGTGGTCCTGCCCAAAGTGGACGCAGGGGCGGCAGATTTGGCAAAATCGGCAGCCCTTCCAGCAGAGGGGGAGGAATTCCCTAAAAACCCATTTGACAGGAAGGTGGCAATAGCACTAAGGAAGAACTGAGGCTTCTGCTCTAGCCCTGAAAGCCACAGCCTCCACTTCTAGTTTCAGCAGAGCAGCCTTTATATGGGCCAGTGATCTAGCCCTCAAGGTAGAGCAGAAAGATCTCAAATATAGCTTTATGAAGCCAGCCCTGGCCACAATCCAGTTAAATGCCAGGGCAATGGCGACCAACGCAATAGCCTGTCACTCAATTTGGCTCTGTCCATGGAGGGTGGACCTCCCTTCCAAATCCATTCTAACACGGGCTTGATTCCAGGGCAGGAAGCTGTTGGGCGAGGCCATGGACAATGTCCTTACCAGTGAACCAGAAAAGAAAAAGACTTTACCACTGAATCCTGCCAAGGGTCAAAACAAGAGCTCCTTTCATCCCAGAGCAGCTTTCCACAGCCTCAGAGGCAGCTGGAAGAGAGACTCACACCCTGGTAGATCCAGATGGAGCTGTCGGCATAAGGGTGGAGACCAGCAATTCTTCAAGAAGCCCCAGACCTCAAACTCAAAGCAGCCTAAGTCTCCAGCATAACTGGAGGCTGCCTCCCCCAGTCATTGGGGGGCAGCTTCAGCTCTTCAGAGCAGTGGGAATCCACATGGGGAGATTGGTGGGTGAGAGAGGCAATATCCAGGAGCTACACAAACAAGTTTGCATCCCCTCCCAGGGAGCGTTTTCTACCATTCCCGCTGTCAAAGGACCCAATAAAGCTTGGGAAGACCCTAAAATTAATACACCATCTCCTAAACCTAGGGGCCATAGAGTTGGTACTGCACCATCAGAGGTGTTCTGGCATATATTATATTTTCTTCATGGTGCCGAAGAAAAATAGACACGTACGGGCCATATTGGACCTCATACCGGCGGGTCAGGTATCAAAAGGTTCATATGGAAACCCTGAGTTCCATCACAGTGGCCCTTGCTCCGGGAGATTTCTTGGCAATAGACCTCCCGGAGGCTTACCTCCACGTTCCCATCAAGACCTCCCACCTGAGATTTGCAGTCAGCAACCAACACTTTCCAGTTCAAGGCACTCCCCTTCAGACTTGCATCCTCACCAAGAATATTCACGAAGGTGGTGGCAGCCCTGGTGGCACATCTGAGGAAAAGGGGAATACACGGCTATGCCTATTTATATGATCTACTAGTGAGATCCCCATCTCGAGCACAGGGTCTGAGAGACTTGCAACCAATGGTGGAATACCTGGAAAAACATGGATTTCTGGTGAACAGAGAAAAGAGCTGCTTTTTCGATCAACGTCCATCCTCCATCTGGGTGTTCGTCTGGACACCATTCAGGACCAAGCATTCCTCTTGGAGGAAAGGAGACAAAAGATCCTGTTTCTAGTAACCCAACTACAGAGGAATGTGAGATCAGATCTCATGTTCCTAATCCAGGTCCTGGGCAGCATGGTTTCCTGCATAGAAACGGTGGTGTGGGCCAGGCTACAACTGAGGCCCCCTACAGGCCCTGCTTCACCCCTACCAGGAGGAGATAGTATGGCAAGCACACATCTTCATCACAGTCCCAGATGCCCTGAAGCAGTGCCTGAACTGGTGGACTGATCCTCACCAGCTGGAAGAAGGGCTACCCCGAGAGACTTGATCCGAAAAGTCCTCACAACGGACGCAAGCAGTTGGGGCTAGGGAGCCCACGGCTTGTTCGGATCGGCCCAAGGCAAGTGGTCAGATCAAGAAAAGGTCTGGCACATAAACAGATTGGAGATAAGTGCAGTCCGACTGGTGCTTCCACACTTCGCCTACCAACTTGCTGGTGCCCACATACTGATCTGGACAGACAGCACCACGGCCATGGCATTTTATCAATCACCAGGGTGGCTCTCGATTGAAATCCGTTCAGGAAGAAGCGTCACTCTTGTTCCTATGGACCGAACCGCAACTGCAGTCGATAAAGGTGATCCACATAACAGGGAAGCTCAACATGATGGTTGGCTAGTCGTCAGTAAACAGATCCGGGGGAGTAGTCCCTCTTCCTGAGGGCATTCAATCTGATTCAGGAGAGGTTCGGCATTCCAGTGATAGACCTCTTCACATCATCCAACACCACCAAGGTTCCCATATTCATATCAAGAAACAGGGAGCCAAAGACAGCAGTTCTAGATGCACTCTCCACAACCTGGCCAAAGGGACTTATTTACAATTTCCCCCCTGTACCCATCATTCCCCAAGTACTTTAGCAAATCAGGCAGCAATGGGCCCAAGTGATCCTTGTGGTGCTGTTTTGGCCATGAAGGTCCTGGTTCTCAGACATTCTGAATCTGGCAGTGTCAAACCCACTTCAGCTCCCTCTATGGAAGGTGCTGTCTTGCACTATCCAAATGTAGAAAAGCTGATACTCACGGTCTGGATGCTGAGAGGAGAAAACTAGCTTTGCTGGGGTATTCCGGTAAATTACTCCCTTTTATCCTCCAGAAGGGAATCGATCAATAATGTGTATGGTCGAACATGGGACAAGTTTTTGAAATGGTGCTCTCATCGGCAAATCGCACCTATGAAGGCGGGCCATATCGAAGTTCTCTTATTCCTCCAAGAGTGATTGAATATAGATCGAAAGCTGAACACAATCGAGACAACTGTCCACCTTGTCCAGCATCATCAGCTGCGCTGGTCAGCCTCCTCTCTTTCAGCACACCCACTAGTCAGAAGGTTTATTAAGGTGGTGGAACCCTCTCTCCACCAATACAATACAGATCTCCAACTTGGAGACTAAACGTCCTTTTGGCTCTTACCAAGCCTCCATTCAAGCCGTTGAATAAAGTTTCTTTCTTTTTCCTATCCATTAAAACCCTATTTCTAGTGGTAGTCACCTCGGTGTGCCGGGTCTCAGAGCTGGGAGCTCTCTCGTCATATCCAGAGTTGTGCATGTTCCACTCAAATAAACCGATCCTGAGGATGAACCCATCTTTTCGCCCGAAAGCAAACTTGACCTTTCAGTGAGAACAAGAGTTGATGCTACCTTCTTTTTGCCCACAGCCCCAACACCCCAAAGAGCAGTTGTGGCACAAGCTGCACGCAAGAAGGGCCATCAAGATTTATCTGACCAGAACTTGCTTGACCGGATCAGATTCAATCCTCTTTGTGAACTTTGGTCAGAGAAATAAAAGCAAGAGGGCAAGCAAAGCAACCTTGTCCAGCTGGCTGAAAGCCTGCATCACAGAAGCGTACAAAACTTAGGGAGTCCCTGTTCGTCCTGGGAATGTGGCACACTCCATCAGAGGGGCGGTCACAAATGCAGCCTTACTAGGTAGAGCTTCATTAGAAGAGATTTGTAGGGTGGCCACTTGGGTGTCAGTACACTTTTGTCCAACACTATCAGCTCACGTCCATGGCTTCAGCAGATGCAGCCTTTGGACGTCGAGTTCTTCAGAGTACTGCTAAATTTAGTCTGTCTGGTCTTCCCGGAGGGTTCAGAGTTTTTTCATGGCTGGTGAGAATCCGCACTCCCATCAGTAAAGACAATCTGTCCTGCAAGGGAAGGCGAATGGGAAATTTCTTACCTGTGAGTTTTCCTTCTTCTCACTTGTAGGACAAATAGTCTTCATCCCTCCCTCTGCAGAATTCCAGGCACCAGTAGGGAAAGGAGCGGGTTTGCTCTCCCTTTCTTGACTCTGCCTTCTCTCTCAAAACCTTGTCAGCTAATATAACCTCTGTTTACCTCCCTTCGGGGCAGTTATTCCTCCTATTCTGGTTCAGTTTCAACACTTTTAACAGTTAGTAGTTGGTTCAGTTTTTTTATATAGTTCCTAGTGGCTTTGGCAGTCTCATCCTGGGAGTCTGTGGTGGGCTGTGTCCCTCCCACGGAGTAAGGCTGTCAATGAAGTTGATCCTGCCTATCCGATGAAAGGAGGGACACATCCCATCAGTAAGGACTATCTGTCCTACAAGTGAGAAGAAGAAAAATTCACAGGTAAGAAATTTCCTGTTTTGACATTTGTGAAACATTGTTTTACTCTAAATATGTCTGGTAACACACACATCACCTCAGCCCAAACAGAATCATTACAAGTGGCTCTGTCCATTCACACCAACAGAAGTGCATCCACAGCAAGCTATCATTCAGGAACTCTCTTCAGAGCAGTTGATAATCAGAACCACCTCACCCTCTGTAGCATGAGGCAAAGCTCACATGGAGAGAGAGAGTAGATGAGGGTTGGTGCCATTTGACGCATCTTTGTTCCTTCCAAACACACACTGGCCCAGTCTCTGGGCGCTCAGGCTGCTTGCCGACGTTATAGAAGGGGGTGGGGGAAACGTCCGTTAGCAATACTAACGCGAGTGAGATCACGTGAGTCCCCAATCATGGGCACAGGGATTCTGTTGCTATTTTCCCATTAAAATCAATCATGCGATGCACAGCTCAAAATCTAATCGCGTGACTGATTTTAATGAGAGAAGGGGGAAATAACAATAGAATCCCCATACCCATGATTGGGGACTCACGTGATCTCCCTCTCATTAGTTTTGCTAATTGAAGTTCCCCCCTCCTCCTGTAACATTGGCAAACAGCCTCAGTCTTGCTGTCCTTCGATTTCTTTTAGAAAATTAGACCTATTAGACCACGCTCCTAAACCTTCAGTGACTCTCAGTGCCCGCACATGGGTTCTGCTTTCAAGTCCACTGGCTGTGGCACAAACAGAAGAATAACTAATTATCACATCAACATTCTAAAACTTAAAGCTGTGTGGTGAGCCCTACAGCTCCTTCCTAATATCTGTGGTCATGTCCTTTAGATATCCACAGACAATACTATAGCTCTGAACATCCACAGAACATTCTCTTTCTAGCTTGAATCAAGCCTTTCTGTTGAGACATGAGGTCTTTGAATTGCCTTGATGTACCTCAAATCAGGGCCTAACTACATTCTACGTTAAAATCCACATTGCAGCCACTTATTTGTAAATATCAGACCCATCATCTCTAAGCGGCTACTACAAACACTACTTAAATGTTTCATTCATAACCCTGTACCACAATGGAGCCTCAGCATAATACTGACAAGTCTCATGAGTTCAATGTTTGATCATTTGCTGCTGGACGTTTCCTTCGCCTGACTTACAGGTGGTGTTTCTAGTGGCTCTAGCTTCTGTCTGGCAGCTGCTCTCCTATCCTAGTCTTTATGGATATGTATGTAGTTTCTGCATGGCACTATGTGCTGGCAATGGCAGTGTGCACAGTTTCCATGCAGATGCACGTGTGGATGTTTGCGGGATCCGCAGGGCTTGGGATCAGTCCCTATGGCTGTGTGATCCACAAGCCACTACTTCAGAGCCCTTCTTACTTTCCATAAGGAAAGAGTGGTCCTGCATCTATACCCTAATTTTCTGTTTCCACATCAACCAAGGCATTATGCTCCATTTTCTTTCCTTGGCCACACTTTGAAATAGGAGGCGCACTCACTGAACATGTTCTAAACATCCAAAGAACACCGTCCCTGCTACCTTGAGAAAATAACGCTCTTCCATTGACACAAGGTTTTTTTAAATTGCCTGTGGGGAACATTCCAAGCAGAAAGCCATTTCTTTTCAGTGTATTTCCAAGTGGATAGTCCCCTTATATAATCTGCTACTTGCAGGATGGTAAAGAGCTATCTCAGGATCCTAAAGCACATTCTACAAAACCCACTGCTTCCATGGCTGTAAGTTTAAGGCATATGTAGGACTGTTGCCTTGTTCTCTGTTCACATCTTCACTAAATACTACTCCCTGGATTTAGGCAGAAGAGCAGAAGTTCAGTTCAGGAGAGCAATAAAAGTCTTTATTTCACTAGTCATCCTCGCCCGCTACCCAAGAAGATGAAGTAATGCTTGCTACTTGCCTATTCGTGTGAATATATAGGCACTCAAAGAAGAAAAATTACTTACCTGTAACCAGTGTTCTCAGAAATATGTTTTTCACACCTCCCACCTGTCTCCCCCTGTATCTTGGAGTTCTAGTTGGGAATTTGGGGCTTTGAGATAGAGGATGAAAGGAAGTGAATCAGGTCAGACAGCACCAACGCATTATATACTCTTCCCATGGCATACAGGGAGGGGAGGGGAAGATCGATCAACTGCTGTGAACTGTTCTCAGATGACTGATTTGCTATGTATGTACTTCTATTTATGCTGGTTTCTTCTGAGACTGCTAACAAAGGGCACCAGTTGTCTAGGTACATTCTGCTTATAGTGATAGTCTTAGTCCATTATTCTTATCAATGGAGGTATTCACATACCAAAAAACCACCAGCAAATTAAGAGGGGATCAGTGGTGAAAGGCATTATTTTACTTTACTGATCTCAAATTCCTAGAAAAGGTGTTTATTTAAATTAGCTATCTGGAAGAATGTTTTGTGCCTGCTCAATGTGGAAGGTTGGACTACTTTGGTTTATGATGAAAGCATTCAAAATTTGTCACTGCAAATACGTTTTCTCTTTTAGATTAATTTCTTGGACAGGAAGGAAGATTGACCCAGTAGGTGTTGATTACATTCTTCAAAAGTTGGGCTTTCATCATGCCAGGACTACTATTCCTAAATGGCTTCAACGTGGGGTCATGGACCCATTGGACAAAGTTCTGTCAGTCCTTATCAAAAAACTTGGTACTGCTTTGCAGGATGAAAAAGAAAAGAAAGGAAAAGACAAGGAAGAACACTAGAAACGATCAAAATTAATGTGACAAAACAATTTTATTTCTGTTCCATTATACTGAAGTGTTTTATTGTATAATAAGAATTTATTTTAAGTATGATTAAAAAAAAAACCGAGCAACTACTTTGCTATTGTATTTAAAACTTAACTGATGTGAGTAATTGTTTACTGTGGTACATTGTACCATTCTGTATTCAGTGAAGTACAGCATGATTATGAACAATGTATATATTTCAAAATAGGTGAAGTAACGATTTGGCATTCACTTTTATTATGTGCAATATGATTTCTGCATATTTAAATTACAGATTAACTGTGAATTTTCATAACTTATTGGCCATAACACTAAAAACCGTGATAATGTGATTCCATTCATGGTTTTTTCCTTGTCATTGGAGATTTGTATAAATTCCTGAATGTATATAATTTATGGATCTGTGATTGCCATAGTGCTAAAAATCATTTTAAGTTTGTTACACTTGTAATAAAAGTTGATAACGGTTGTAAACTGGAGGGACTCTCTGTACATATATAGGTAATGACTGATGTGCTTGGAGTCATGTCAGTGAACAAAATCTTGACTCAATTTAAATATACACCATTTTTATATACAAATTACCTGTTTGATAATAAATCATATACAAAGTTGTAAAAGTAATGCAGTCTCATGCAAGAACCAATAAAAGTAAGAAAGGAATGTGGGTCATATTCATAATGTACCAAAAATAACAAAAAAAGTTTTTATATAAATATATAAGAATAACTAGAAAATAATTAAAGAATTATAATGTGGCATAAAAACAGCTGGCAAATCTAATATATAAGAAAAAATTAAGAGAAAACAAGAAAAAAGGGGGTATATACCTTTCTGTAATTCAGGGGCTAGTCTGTATTGAATTAACAGTAAAGACTGGCAAACATCAGTAAAAGTGCCTTAACTTATATGTATCAGGTGATCCACAACTGGTGTTAAGATAGTCGTCAATTGCATCATGATACTTGTTAATCTCCCTTAACAACAAAATGTCCACTAATCAGCTAAATACAATTTATTTATTTAAACAAATTTAATGCCCCTCCCCTAGCATAGTGGCTCGGGGCAGCTTACAAACACAATAAAACTTTAAAAGCATAAAAACGTTCCTAAAATCAAAACCCTACCCCTAAACCACAACCCACCCTACCTATCTCCCCCACCAAAGGCCAGACAGGAACAGCCAGGTCTTACAACTATGTCGAAAAGAGGGGAGGTCCGGCAGGGAGTTCCACAGCCTTGAAGCAGCCACTGAGAAAGCCCTCCCCATCGTGGCCCCCCGCAAAACTCAGGACACCTTGAGCAGAGCGTCTCCCGATGACTGCAGGGGCCACTCAAGCGGTGAGGTGATTCCGCAGGCACGTCAGGCCAAGGCCGTTTAGGGCTTTAAATGCAAGCACCAACACCTTGAATCGGGCGCAGAAGACTATGAACAGCAAGTGCAGGGATCGAAGAACTGGTGTAACATGTTCCCAGTGGCCCAATCCGACCAAGAGACAGGCCACCACATTCTGCACCAGCTGGAGTCTCCGAACCGTCGCCAAGGGTAGCCCCATGTAGAGCGCATTACAGTAGTCTAACCTAGAGGTGATGAACGCATGAATGACAGTGGCCAAGTCAGACATATGGCCAAACCTGACGCACCAGGTGTAATATGGCTGCTAATCAACTAAATAAACCCCCGCTGTATAACTGACATCTTGTAATGTCATACAAAGTGCAAAGCTAATATACGGATTTTAACCTTTCTTTTAGTTTTCCTTATATATAATTTGTTACAGGGACATCTCATAGCGCATACCACATTCTGAGGAACACACAGTAAATTGTTTCAAATTATACCACTGACCATTCACAGGATTAATACAAAAAAGTTAATCATGTTAAAGCAAACATATGCCATTGCCACATGAGGAATAACCACATGGTCTACTAGTCCCCCATGATGTGTTAATTGATCGATCTTCTTTCCTTGGTCCATGTGTTAGGAATTTATCTGGTTTCCCTCCCAAGCATAATTCCCAATTGGGATCTTGGTCACCCCACACTACAAATCAAACGTTTAATTGGGTACAACACTATTTTATTCTTAACCACGCAGATAACATACCATCAACACAGTTCTTGGATAGATCTAGCCCTGTCTACTCAACACATTAAAAAACATGTTTCTTATGTGTCCTGCAGACCACAGTAGCAAGCATTGGTTTGGAGAGGTTGGTACAGGTGAGGGCCCGGGGTCCATACTAGAGAGAGGTGCCCCTTGTATCTGGATCTTTTGAGAACGACGACAGGAATCAACAGCCCAGTGGCTAACTACAAAGCTAGCTGAAGACATTTTGCCATAGTTTGAGCGTCTGTTTTATAGCCCTCTGGGCTATAGAATGTTATTGTGAAACATGTTCCTGGGTTCGGGTGGCCTCTGGGCAGGAAGGCATTATGCTGGTATGCTTGGTGCAGGGCCTCACGTTATCTCGTGGCCTTCTGCTGACCACATTCTTATGCACATCTCAATCTTTATCTTTATTATTAACAAACATTTATATAGCGCCAGCAGTGTACCTGGCACTTTACAAAGTAATAAAATAGACACGGTCCCTGCCCCTAGGGCTTACAATCTGAGAGACAGGAGCTGGGGGAGAGACTTAGGAAGGGGAACAGAGGGAGAGACAAGGGGTCTAACATTCATGAAGATGCGAGGTCTCAAGTGCACGTACTTGGCTTGGTTACGATGAGAATGACAGCAGGCAGGTCCATGTTGCAAGGATAAGGGTAAACCGATCGTAGGTATAGGAATAGTGGCTCAGCAGGATAAAGAGTCAGACAGAGCAGAGCGAAAGAGGTGAGTTTTAAGGAGAGATTTGAAGGTATGAAGGGAGGGGGCAAGGCGGATGTGGACAGGGAGGGAGTTCCAGGCATGGGGGGCAGCAAGTGAGAAGGGACGAAGGCGCTTAGGGGAGCAGGGAAGGCGTGGAAGGGTGAGAGAAGGGACAGAGGAGGAGCGAAGTGCACGGGCTGGAGTATGGAGGGCGATAAGTGCAGAGAGGTAGGGGGGAGCAAGGTTGTGAAGAGCTTTATAGGTGAAGACTAGGAGCTTGTGCAGGATTCGTTCAGGAAGGGGAAGCCAGTGAAGCGAAGAGAGGAGGGGCTGCACATGGTCGAAGCGACTGGCGAGGTAGATGACCCTGGCAGCAGAGTTTTGGACAGAGATGAGGGGAGAAAGGTGAGACCGGGGAAGGCCAGTGAGAAGGAGGTTACAGTAATCGAGGCGAGAGATGACCAGAGCATGAACAAGAGTTTTGGCAGACGAGACAGAGAGAAAAGGGCGAATCTTAGCAATGTTATGGAGGGAGAAGCGACAGGATTTAGCAACAGAGTCAATGTAGGGTTTAAAAGAAAGGGGTGAGTCAAAGATGAAGCCTAGGCTACGGGCTTGGGGGACAGGCAGGATGGTGACTCCATCAATAGTTATTGACAGTGAGGAAGGAGAGGAAGGATGAGGGGGGAAGATAAGGAGTTCAGTTTTAGCCATGTTGAGTTTGAGTTGACGTTGAGACATCCAGGTAGAGATGTCAGAGAGACAGTTGATGAGACGAGCTTGAACAGAGGGAGAGAGAGAGGGAGTAGAGAGATAGAGTTGAGTGTCATCAGCATAGAGGTGGTATTGGAAGCCATGGGAGGCAATGAGTTTGCCTAAGGATGAGGTATAGATCGAGAAGAGGAGAGGGCCAAGAACAGAGCCTTGAGGAACACCAACTGAGAGGGGGAAGGAGGAGGAGGCGGAGTTGGAGAGAGACACATTAAAGGAGCGGTCAGAGAGGTAGGAGGAGAACCAGTTATGGACAGAGCCACAAAAGCCAAGGGAGTGAAGGGAATCCAGCAAGAGTGAGTGGTCAACAGTATCGAAGGCAGCAGAGAGATCAAGGAGGACAAGAATGGAATAGAGACGTTTAGATTTAGCCACCAGAAGATCGTTGGTGATCTTAGCGAGAGCAGTTTCAGTAGAATGAAGGGGGCGGAAGCCAGATTGGAGGGGGTCAAGGGAGGAGTTGGAGGATAGGAAGTCAAGGCAGCGGGAGTAGACAACACGTTCAAGCAGCTTGGAAGCAAAAGGAAGGAGTGAGACAGGACGATAGCTAGAAGGGTCAGAGGGGTCAAGAGTGGACTTTTTGAGAATAGGAGAGACTGTGGCATGTTTGAAGGCAGAAGGGAAAGAGCCAGTAGAGAGGGAGAGGTTGATGATGTGCAGGAAGGAAGGGGCGACAGTGGGAGTAATGGAGGTGAGGAGGCGGGAAGGAAAGGGATCAAGGGGGGAAGTGGAAGTGGAATATTCTGAATTATCTCTTCAGAATATTCAGGCCCCATCCCTCCGGGTGAGGCTGGACCTTCTGTGCTTAAGGATGAGATTAGGGTCTTCCTCTCACACACCCTGGTACCCTCAAGGCTGTTAGCTAGCCGATACCCATTGTCTTGCATCATCAAGAACCATTGTTTGCTGAGTGTTACTGGTATTATCTTATGTTTGTGCATTTTGTTGTCCTGTTTTACTTCAATTTCTCCAAACAGTCTTTCTCCTTTTTCATGAGGCAGTGTTTCCTCATCACTGTGATCTGAGGCTCATGGCCTAAGCTGGCTAGTCTGTTTTCTGGCTTGTACCCATCATTATGCTTTTCATTATAAAGCAACATACACGTCAATCGATCTAACAAAATACATCTATCACTAATGGTTTCATTTAATCATATTACATACATATACCGCGACTAAGTATAGAACTAAAAGGTGGCTTTCAGTCTAAAGCTAAAAGTGGGGTACAGTCAATATCAAGTGTAACACAATCTTTTCATAAGACGTCCCCCCCCAAATGCTGCCTTATTTCTATATGGCAGCACAAGTTATCTGTGGGGTGTTTGGGGTTTGAATTTGAGGATAATCTACTTGTCTGGCTTTGAGAGAGCTCAATTCTCAGCCAGAGAGCCTATTTCCTTCATACCAATGGAGCGTGAATAGCCCTGGCCTGCAAGGCTAGTATTGCTCTCTTTGGCCAACGTGCAATTCAGATAACAATTATCAAAATGATTTGAATTATTAAAATAATAGGATGCATTCCAAGATTAAATACACCCGTTGCAGTTGGTGACCATCCAAATAAACTTTCCCAAAAGAATGTTTGGTAGTACATTCTACTTTAGTCAGAACATAATATGCATTTTAACATAAAATCAGAATGGCTAACAATGGTCACATTTTTACATTGAGTATGCACACAAACACAGGGATGTCCAGTGGCTATAAACATTTCAGAATCTGTGGACATTGACTGCCAAGCAAAGCAATTTGTTGAGTAAGTCCTAGAGCTATAGTGTTCATTGGATAGGGTCAGAGGTTACCAGCACTTGATTACTATGAACTATAATCCTGTATATTCTTAGTTCTAGTGAAAGTAAACATTGGCCATTTAAAAAAAAATAAAAATTATTATACTTATTATCCACGCCATTGCTTTACAATCAGTGCATAACACGGTCTACATTATTTCCATCATATACAAAGATCTTGTGTCGCCTCCTCTTGGCGCCCTTATTACATTCTTATTGCTTGTTATCCACTGGATTACCTCTTTGTGTTATGCAATTTCCATTTTATATGAAATATTCCCTCTATTAGGGATGCCTCTATTATAACTTAACAATGTTCCCCCTCTAATACCCCTCCCGCCCTATAACTTTGACCCGTGTCTCACGATGGTGTTACCAGATCTCTTTATATATCTCTTTATATATAACTCAAACAGATATGCGTTTTCATCCTTCTCCACTGTGTCTCTCTGCATTACTTTCATGCATGGAAGCCAGGTTGCTACAAAGTTCTCTCATTTCCCGTGTAGTCCTGCGGATATTTTTTCCATTGAGAACAAGTACCACAGATGGTTCATCCATTCGGTGAAGGTAGGTCCCTTTTCAGCTTTCCACTTTCTAGCAATTAGGCTGATGGCTGTAAGGCACATTTTTTTTTCAAGAGTCTGCATGCCTCTGGATCAGTTGTGATTCAGGGTAGATTCCCAGTAGTCCAATTTCTGGAGTAAAAGGTATTAATATTTCCACCACCCTGTTCATGCAGTTCCAGACCTCTCTCTACAATGGTTTAATTATACAACATTCCCACCAACAATGCAAGTATTTCCCCTTTCCTGGCAACCTCTCCAGCAGAGCCCTTTGCTTCCTTTTTCTATTTTCTCTAGTCTGATGGGTGAGATAATATCTCATGACCAATTTTATTTGGATTTGTCTAAATTGCAGTGATGGTGCACATTTATGCATGTGACTCCATATCTGCGCCTTATTTTGTTTATCTAAGTTTCTATTAAAATCTGTGTTCCATTTATTCATATATTTGTCTTCATTGTGGAACCATATTATTTTTAGTTGCCCATAAATTCTTGACAATCGGCCCCTATTGGCTGTATATTCAAATAATTTTTTTTCTATGCACAGGGGTTAACATTCGCCATTCTTGAAATATTGGTAATGTAGTAACTACATTCTTTTTTGGACATAAATAAAAATCTTCATATATATAAAAAAAGGAAATTGTATAAAAAAAACTAACAAAGAAAACAGAACACAAATAAATGGGGGCACAATGTGCATGCACAAAAGATAGCCGCGCCGAAATCCCACTCCTCCCAGCAAGCCCAACAAAGCGCTCCAACTTCAAAAACAACCAAAAAATAAAAGGGAAAAAAAGCTAAAGACCAGCTTGCTAACCCTCTGGGGTATGGGCCCTGCAAAAAAAAAAGTGGCTGAAAAAGGGCCGATAACCAGGTTCTGTCACCAGAAGCATACGACTGAATTAGCACAGGAAAACGCGGTGAGTGACAAGATGGCAGCCGCGGCCTAGACCTTTGCCCAGGAGACCCCGAAAGGGGACAAGCCAGCATGGATACTATCCTGGCAGAAATTAAGGCAGCTCAGGCAGAAGCCCAAAATGACAAACATGAACTGATAGAAAAAATTAACAAAGTAAAAAGTACAGTGGAAGCGAGAAATAAAATAAAATTTGGCCGAAGAATAGAAATCGCTGAAGAACGCATTTCAGGTTTAGAGGATCAAACCCTAAATGCAGACAGTGAAATTGCAAAATTTAAAAGAATCAATGTGCTTTCTATGTTCTAAATATGAAGATTTAGAAAACAGATCCAGACGCAGCAACTTGCACATAATGGGGGTAAAGGAAGGCGCAGAATCAGGAGGGATGCAGGAGTTGCTCAATCAAATCTTTACTATAATTTTCCTGAGCAACAACACCTCCATAATTTAGAAATTGAAAGAGCCCACAGATTTTTGAGGCCTAAACCAAAAGAGAATTACCGCCCCACCTCCCCGAGTAATTACTGTCAGATTCTTAAAATTCAAAGACAAAGAAGCTCTGCTGACTCTAGCAAGGAAAAAGAAGCAAAGCCTAGAATACCAGGGGAACAAACTTAAGTTGCAGCCAGATTACGCATCTGAAACCATGATAAGGCAAAGAGCCTGCTCAAAATATTTTGCTGAGCTTATAGAGATCTAAAACCTCAACTCTGGCATGCAGCAAAAATGGCCATATCAATCAATGGTCGAAGAAAAATATTTGAGGAAACCACAGACTTGGAGATATTTTTACAAGCCCACAAACCAAGACAACAGGAATCTGACTGATGATGAAAATAAATGCAACAGAAAACAGGAAATGAATCTCAGGACATAATGTTAATGGTCAAAGTTAACAAGATCCTTATTGATCAGATTCACATCATGATTCACTATGCTTATATCATTATACTCTATATTTCAAGACCTATACTTTATGCTGGTTGTGTTCACAATTTAAAAACTATATGTTTTTTATTGATCTTTTGTATAAGCTCAAAAGTAAATGCTGACAGGGAATAGTGGAGAATAAGTATCCGCGCTGACCCTGTATACAGCAACTTAGAGAAATCCGGGAGGAGTGGGGAGTAACAACAAAAAATGTTAACCCCCGCAAATTTCAGTCTCACTGGAAAAAATGAGAACACAATGTTCCATTGGGCGCGAGATGCCAATCCTGCTGTTAGTGTTATTGTTTAATGTTGTAAAGTTACTCAATTGTGCCAAGCATTCTCTAATTTTCCCTTATGTATTCTCTGAAGCAAGGTTAAGAGATTTCCACACCTCAAAAAATAACCAAAATGCTAAGTTAAAGATTGATATAGGGCCAAATAAACCAATTACAGACAAGCCCCAGTTACCTTAATGGCAGTAACAGCTGGAAACAAATCCTTCTTAAGATTTCTAACCCTGAATGTCAAGGACCTCAACCACCCTATAAAAAGAAAAAAGGTAGCTAACTTTCTACTAGATCAGGCAATTGAGGTTTTCTTCATCCAGGAAACACATCTAATACAAAAAGACCTGCATAGATTTAAAAGCAGACACATAGGAGACATTTATGCATCCTGGGGGGGGGGAGGGGGATCAGGAGTCCTGATAGGTTTCTCCACATCAGTAAACTTCAAACTATCTCAATTAAAGAAAGATAAGGAAGGCAGGTTCCTTTTACTGATGGGAATACGAAACTCCCAAAAGGTGTGACCCTGGTCAGTCTATATGCCCCAAATACAAAAACCCACCAATTCTTCCAAAAATATATTCCCATCATTACTCAAAACACGGAAGGCCTATTAATCATGCAGGGAGATTTTAACTCCCCACTGTCAACCCTGGATCACTCTACACGCTCCCTCCTCAAAAATACCCATTAAAAACATAACCTCTGTGATAACCCAGCATGACCTGATAGATGCCTGGCGATATCTAAACCCATCCACCAGGAGTTACACGTTCCACTCTAGAGTACACAACACATACTCTACAATAGATCATATATTACTAGAAAAAGACTCTCTCCACAGATGCGTAAGCTGCGAGGTGACACCCGTTACCTTCTCAGACCATAATGCAATAATTTCCAAATTCACTTGGGTGGCTCCAGAGCAAACAGCTGGGTGAACCTGGCAACTTGATAGAGACCTTCTCAAGTGTGGGTGGATAAAGGAACAAATAGCAACAGATATAAAAGAGTACTTCAACCTAAATATGGGCTCAGTCTCCTCCCCTCAAACTTTATGGGACGCAGTAAAACAAGTATTAAGAGGTAGATTTATAGCCATTAAGGCGGCAATAAATGAAAAGAGAAGGGAAAGAAACACAGAACTCTATGCGCAGTTGCAACAACTGGAAATAGAAAGTAGGAGATTCCCCAACAAAAAGACAAATCCAAAAAATAAAGAGTGAAATCTACACAATTGACACACAAAAAATCACCCAACAATTGAGAGAGAATAAAAGCTTTTATTTTCAAAATTGCAATAGACCAGGGAAAGTCCTAGCACAGATGACAAAAAACAAAATAAAAAAATCCTTTATCCCAGCGATAAAACTTCCAAACGGCAGTACAACCACCAAACAGGAAGAAATACAGGATGCTTTTGTAGACTTCTATCAGAGGCTCTATACGACATCCAAGCCTGACCCTGTAATGATAAAGGAATTAATCAATAAATATGAAATCCCAAAATTCAATCGAGACCAAGTTAGTTTTCTCAGTGCCCCCCTATCCATCAAAGAGATCAAGCTAACAATAAAAGAACTCATCAAAAACAAAGCATGTGGCCCCGATCGCCAACCAGCAGAATTCTACCAAACTTTCAGCAACATAATCTCCCCACATTTGACAAACACTTTTAACAATATTATAGAGGTACAAAAAATGCCTCCCACATTTTATGAGGCAGTAATTACCCTAATACCAAAACCGTGTAGAAATCAGGATGAATGCAGCAACTACCGACCAATATCCCTGCTGAATATTGATTACAAAATCTTTGCAAAAACCCTAGAAAACAGGCAGATAGCAATCATTGGTGAAGTGATACACACCGACCAGACAGGTTTCATTCCAAACAGGCTAGGAATAGACAATATCAGAAAAACTGTCAATCTCATTTATGCAGCACAAATGACAGATGTCCCAACACTGAGAAGGCCTTTGATCGTTCAGAACCGGAATGTTTATACCTTATCATGGAAAAAATTGGAATAAAAGGGAGTTTCCTACACCTAAACCCAAATTCCTGACTATTAATAAACGGTACCCTATCCAAACCCTTTTATCTAACCTGAGGCACAAGACGGTTGCCCCTTGTCTCCTCTTTAACATAACCCTAGAACTACTGGCATGTGCCATACAATAAGAATAAGAAATATCGGGGAATACAAATAGGCACCACTCACGACAAAATCTCCCTATTTGCAGATGATATGCTCGTCTATTTAACACAACTGCAGAAGACTGTCCCAAAGATCCTCCTTTTAATAGAAACATTTAGTAAAATATCAGGATATAAAATCAATTATAAAAAATCCCAGGCGCTAATAATAACAAAAAACAAAGACGACAGTTTGGCTATTGAAAAGCAAGTTCCATTCAAAATAGTGAAATCCCAATTTAAATACCTAGGAGTAAATATTACCAGAAATCACAAAAAGCTATTTAAAGCAAACTTCCTCAGCATACAGCGACCTGGAGATAACTCACAACCTCATGGCTAGGCAACGTTAATCTATTTAAAATGATAGAACTTCCGAAAATACTATACAAAGCAATGGCCGTCCCAATATACTTAACCAAATCCTTCATTAAACAATGCGAGCGCACTCTTCTAGAAACAATCTGGAAAGGGAAAAAACACAGAATCAGCAAGACATGCTGATTCTTGCTGAGGCTGAGTTACCCCCAAATATTTACCAATATTTGGTCTCTACACTTCCTAGTCACTAAAGAACAGGTTAGGAAAGTGGTCAACACGATAATCAGCTTTTTCCATTCACATGGGGGTAGACTTGTGAGCCCAGCCTTGGCTATTTTTAGGGGCAAGGCGCTCGCCCATCTCCTCTATGCTGTCGCTATTTGGGGCTTCCCGGTATTGGAAAAGCTTGAGTCTGTACAGAACTCCTTTCTGAGAGCAATCTTAGGTGCCCCGAAATCTGTCCCACAAATCCTGCTCAGAGCGGAAGTGGGAATGGTGCTGGTTCGCTCCGTTGCATTGACCAATATAAGAAAATACTGGCTGAAGGTAGACATATTCCCCCTGCCCCCGAACTTGCTACTGAGATTTATTTATAACAATCATCTGGACGACGGATGGTGTCTGAGGGTGGAAGCTGAATTAGCCAATTTGGGTTTATCTAAAAGTATTTTGTTTCCTTTTGGCAGGAAGGGAGTAGGCCGTTTGATCACACAACGTATTAGAGATCAGGCTATACAGCTGGAATCCTCAGCCCGAGCAAGCCAACGGAGTGCTCAGGAGTATTATATCAGTAAAGCTCCGGCGGCCTATCTATTAGAATGGCCCTCTTGGCCTCTTAGAAGGGCCTTTCTATTAATGAGATTGAATGTTTTCCCCTCTGCAGTACTTGTGGGTACGTACAAACAAATTCCTTATTCTCAGAGAGTGTGCACTTTTTGTGACTCAGATTCTCCTGAGTCGGTAGCACACATTTTGCTTTATTGCACGGCTTATCGGGCACTAAGAGAGAAATATATTGCCCCGTATATCGATTCCAACTCAAGGGAACAAAAGGATGAAGTCATAATGTGTGCGCTATTAAAACCTAGCGGTGCTTGTGCGAAGCCAATAGCAAACTTTTGCCTTAGGGTTCTTTTGTTTAAAGCCTCCAAATGACACACACAAGATCATATTTTTATACTGTTATTATTTATTGATGTGGAAGTATTTTTCACCCCATTTTGTGGTAGGCGTAGTCATATTATTAGCTCTATCATGGTTTTGTGTTGCTTGTTTGAAATTTTAACTGCCTAATGGCTCGATTTTATATTTCTGTGTATGTTTGTTTAATTTGAAACAGCCCTCGAGGCTATTCAATAAAAATTCTTGACCTTGGGTGAACCTGAGGGATTGAGCGCTGTGCTCTTTCCGTTCCTGCCCCCACCTCCCGCCCTCCCTTTGTGGCTGTCCGCTACCCTTGCACCCCCACGCATTGTGGTCTCCTTACCCATTTTCGGGGGGACTTCGTCTCCTGTTCGGTGTTCCTCTGTGGGGTGGATTGCTGTGGGTCCTGCAGGTGCTGCTGCTCTTGCTCCATCACGGTGTCGTATTGTCTCTGTCCTCTCCCTTCCTGTTCGTTGTCTCACCACCTCATTCTCCTGGTTCTGTGTGCCCTTTAAATATCCCTCCTTGTTCTGTTTGCTGGTCTTTGCCTGGCAGCGATGCTGCATGCCTTCACCACGGCTGGAGATCGTTGGGTGTGATCACGCCTGGTGGTTGCCGTTCAGACATTACTTTTGGCCATTTCCTGGTGGGCATTGCATTGACCATGGTTCTGGAGGTGGTCCTGTCCCGAGCTCCAGAACCGTGGTTGGCCTTGGCCCCTACCGGTGATTGACTGGGGTGAACATCTGGATGCCACTGAACAGACGTTCAGGGCTCATTGGACACGCTGGGGGTTTGTGTGTAATTCAGTGTGGTTGACTGTGATCTTGTAACATCTGAAATTACCCTCTATTATATATTTGGTTTTTTTTGCTCCTCATCCCATTTTACTTTCAAATCAGATTCCCGTTTATTTAAATATACATTATGTATCAGGTACCATACTTGAATTAAATATTTATAAATCTGAGAGAGAAATCCCTTATGAGCTGCTTTCCCCAATATCAATTTTTCAAAAATATGTGGTTCTCACAAATAATCTTTACGGTTCACTCCTGTAGTATAATAGCTTCACAACTGATAATACTCCAATATATCTATTTTTGTCCTAATTAATTGTTCTATTTCCTGTATTGATTTAAACCTATTACTCTGAGTGAGTTGTTGAATCTTATATATACCTTTCTGTGTTAAACTATAAATCAGTCTCCCTGCTAATTTATTTCCCCTTATTCTACTAGATTCAATTAAGGAGAAAGGAGAAATCCCTTCCCTAAGTTTAATTCATTTCAATATATTATTCCATAATTTAAGCGCTGTTCCTGCAAATGGATGTTCCTTCCATTTCCTCCAATCTGGCTTAACTTAATCCACCAAATAGTCACTAAAGTCTCTAATATTCATTAGATCTCTTTCCATTGGGCCCCATTGAATATCCTGTTTTTGGCAATACCATTGTCTCACTCTCTTAATACAAGTAATATGTATTACTAGAGGCTGAAAGAGTCTCAGCCTCAGCAGTTACCCCCAAAGAGTTACCCCCAAATATTTAAAGGAGTTAACCTGTTCCAGGACCTGGTCGTCCATGTCCCAGTGATAGTGGCGACGAGATTTACCTAATACCAAGATTTTTGTTTTGGTATAATTCACTGTCAGGTTTTCCATTTTGCAATAAGATTCAAATCTGGACATGCTGCGACGAAGGCCCACCTGCGATTATGACAATAAAATAGTATCGACCGCATACAGGAGAAGATGCAATCGATGATTTCCCAACTTCGGGGCATGATTGTTTGTTGTTGCCATAAACGGTTTAATGGTTTCAAAGCCAGTGGGTTGCCTAGGCCCACTGGTTTAGAAAACAACACCTCAAAGTGTGTCTGCCATACCTCTAGGGGTACCATAATACCCCCTGCCCGGTTGCCCCTAGTGTTATATCGTGCTATCAGGGACCAAAATCTTCTAGTCATTTGACCTGGCCGCTTGCTGGAGTTGAACCCATTGTGCAGAGAAAAACATTTTTTTCTTAACTCTAAGCAGGCACCGATAGCTTTTCCTCTCTGTCATCACCCTCAATCTATTTTCTCTTGTTGGAAAGAACTGCAGTATATGCACTTCCTTCCTTAACCTCCGTCTGGCCATCTTGCACTCTCTATCGAACCATCTAGGGGAGGAAATTTGGCCCTGTGCTCCTGTTTTAGTGCAAGTCAGCAAAGGTAACAGACACTGACACAATGATTCAAAGGCCTCGACCGACTCTGACCTAGAGGCAGTTATCATTTCACAAAGGGAGGCAACCTGGTCTTCCTGAGTAAAACATAAAAAGGCAGCCTCCAAATCGGGCGACCATTTTACTCGGGAAAGACACGGACTTAGATTCCCTACCAGCTGATATTGAGACTTCCTTCTATTGGTGGCAGAGTGGAGTTTATGGAATTTTCCCTTGCTCACATTCCATCCCTCCTCGACCTTCTACGTAAGGAGTTACTACCTTCTACTCCCCTGAACTGGGAGGCCTGTCTGGGATTGTCTATCTGTGAAGCTGAATCCTCATCAATGTGTTCAAAAACTTCCCCCAGCTGCACTCCCCAAGAAAAAAGAAGAGGGGAATGCCACAGGAGATGCGAGACTGACCTACCATTATTGAAATGGACTATCAAATGCTGGCTCTGTCCCTGAGCAGGGACACAGTAAAAATTGCCTATCTGATTCATAGGTACTATGTCCCCCAAAAGGGAATTTAAGTTATGATGGATCTCCTTCTTGGTTCTCCACGAAGGTAGAACCCCATTAGGCAAGGGTCTAATGTGAGAAGAGAGAGCCCTCTGGACTAACCTTGTTTTTTCCAATCTTGGTCCCATTTCTGTCGTCCCTGAGACCTGTCCCTCCCCCTTATAGGATACCATAAATGACCTCCTGGAGGTAGCCACATTCTTCCCTATCTGACCACTCCCTCCCTCCAAGCTCTCAAACTTCTCCAACGCCAGGCCCTGAGATGATCCCTCTAATCCTGCTCCATGTAGCCTCCCCCCCACCCCCAACATTGGGTGCCAGGGATGAAAAAAGATTCCTAACTTCATCAATAAAATCGTTAATCACCGCCCTCTGACTCTCCTGTTTCCTCAATAAATCTTTAATGGTCGCCAATTGGGAGCTAATTTCCTGAGCCAGCTCCCCTCCCACACAGGGAGGGAGTGAGCAAGTGTTGGAGCCCTATTGTGACGGCTTGCCCCTGGAACCCATGGGTATCCTGAAGCCCAGAGGATGCGCGAGCACAGGGCACGTGTACACCGCTGACGGGTGGACCTAGCAGAGGAGAACTTGCGTACAAGCACACAGCAGGGGGAGGTAATGATCGCATCCATAGACAGGATGGAGGCTGCCACCGACAGCAGGTGGAGGGAAAGGACAGACACCTGTTAGCAGAGATGCAAAAGGAGAGGAGGCAGGAGAGACGGGACTACACCAGGCAAACGGAGGCATTCGAGCAAGTGATCTAAACCATCGACCGCCTGGGAGCGGATCACTTAAGGAAATCCTGGAAATTGGACCGGTCGCTCGAAATGGGCACCTCGCTGCTGCTACATGCGGGTACCATGAGCGCCTACATCATGGCAGCAGAACCCGCGAGCACCATACCGGCTGCAGCCCCACACCTATCACCCATCCCACCGCTATTGCCCATCTTACAGCAGCTGCAGCAGTCCAGACCACAGGGGCCACGCATTCGCCTACCCATCCCACAGGACATGAGAAGGCAGCAGCCGCCCAGGCAGGTGCAGCAGCACCAGGCAGCCCTAGGCCCGGTCCATCCCCCAGCCTCTGCCACAGAGAAGCTGTGGCAGAGCCAGGAAGTGCTGGAGGGGGATGTCAGTGCGGTCAGGGGCGGCTCACAGACCACCAAGCCACCTGCCAGGCAACAGAGAGGTCGGCCCAGGAAGCAGGATGGGTCGGGGGGAAGGGAAGGGGGACGTAGAGCACTGAGAGCACTGTGAATATAATAAATGCACCTTTATACACTGGAACCATCATGTCTGTCATACTTAGCTAATCATGTCAGGGACCGTGCATGTAGCGGGTCAGGACATTTATTTGATTTATTTATTTAGTCAATTTATATCCCGCCCCTCCTGATAACAGCTTGGGTGGCTAACAATTTCAAAACATAAAATACAATTATAAAAATATATTAAAACACTCAAAAATCACAGCAATAAAACAGGCTAAGAATACTAAAAATACAATAAATAAGGGTGGGGGAGATAACCCCCCCCCCCAACCCCCTCCCTAAAGGCTTGGGCGAACAGCCAGGTCTTGCAAATTCGCCGGAATGTTAAAAGGCTTGGGGCCATGTGAGCTTCCTCTGGGAGGGAGTTCCAAAGGTGCGGCCCGGCCATCAAGGATGCCCCCTCCATTGTGGCTCCCCACTTAACACGGGGGACCTCCAAGAAGGCACCCCCGGCAGCCTGAAGGAGCCACTCTGGGCCGCGGAGGGCGAGCCGGTACTTGAGGTACGAGGGGCCCAGACCGTGAAGGGCCTTATAGATTAACACCAATACCTTCAACCTGGCTCAGCACGCTATTGGCAGTCAGTGCAGAGTCCAGAGCACAGGTGTTATGTGCTCCCAACGGCCCGTCCCCAACAGGAGACGAGCCGCCGCATTCTGCACTAGCTGCAGCCTCCGAACCAGGAACAAGGGCAGGCCCACGTAAAGCGCGTTGCAGTAGTCCTGTAGCACGGCTATGCCAGGGGTTCTGCACCACGGACCCTGGGACAGCGGGGCAACCACCTAGTGGCACCTGGAGGGGAGGAAGCACCCATGGGACATGGTAAGGAGATACAGCCTACGGGCACTGGGGAGCCACAGCCTCCTATCCTTGGCGGCACCCCAGTAGCCTCAGGGTAGGGGCACACTGGATATGTGCCTCGTAAGTTCTGCTCATATCCACTTTGCATAACGATACTCCCTGGGGTTCGCCTCGTTCACATATAGTGGGACAGGGCCAGCTGACTGATGTGGCATGGGATACGCCAGAGTGGCTCCATTGGTCTCGCAGATATTGTGCAACAAGCAGCAGGCACCAATGACGAGGGTGGAGGTCTCCACAGAATAGTCCAGATGCACTAAAAGGCACCTCCATCTCTGCTTGAGGGCACGGAAGGTCGTCTCGACCACGGTCCTCAAGGTGCACAGGCGGGTGTTCTACAGGGGCTCCATTTGATTCCTGGCCACTAGATAGGCTTTCATGAGCCATCGGAGCAGGGGATAGGCTGGGTCCCCAATTATGCAGGGGGGCATCAACACCCCCTTGATCTGGGTCATCCGCATGTTGGCATAATCCCCCCTGTACATCCGTGTGAAGAGGGGGGAGATGGCGAGGATCCGGGCATCATGGCTATGGCCGGAGTGGCTGGTGAAGATATCTGTGAACCAGCCCCGGTGATTGACAAGGGCCTGGTGCTGCAATGAATGGTATCCGTGCCTGTTTATGTACTCAGCTGCATCAT
>QEPC01004817.1:4188956-4212028 GCA_003113815.1 Sphenodon punctatus | reverse complement strand
GGGGGGGGGGGGGGGGAATGGAGGATCCCAACATGGGTGCCATCGATAGCGTCCAGGCACTTAGGGAACCCGGAAGTCTCGAAGCTGGCCATCACTGCCTCCTGATCCACGAGCTGGATCACGCTGTCGAGGAAAACCACCTCCACAGGCTCACTGAACTCACGGATGATGCAGGTGACGATGGTCAGGCCCACACCGAAGTGCTGTGCCACGGAACGGCAGGAATCCGTGCCCATAAGGCCCAGACAGCTATGCCCACCCGCTGCACGAGTGGTATCGGGGCATGGGGGTATGCTGTCACTGCAGCCAGGGCTGCAAGAGCTCTGCTAGTTGCTGGAGGGTACGCCAGTGCATCCTGAAGTGGGCCCTTCAAGCATCATCGTCCCATCATGTCAGGGCCCCCTCCCACCACTGCTGGGCCCTGTGCATGGCCCAGAGGCACCTTTCAGTGGGCATCGCGAGCATGACAGCGCTGAGGAGGGCCGCCCTCCTCCAGTAGTGGTGAGCACCTGCTTGCCTGAGGGCAGCTGGACGGGTGCGTACAATCAGCATGGCCCTGCAGTAAATTCCAGACAGTCTAAGCACCGTGCGCATGGCCTGGATGCGGCATCGGCTGTGGTGGGCAAGCAAGCTGGTTACAGTGGAACGGGTCAGGCATTCCCAGACCCGTGTACAGTTCAAACAGCTCCGTGGTGACCCGCTGGAGCGTGGTGTTCTGGCGGTACCACTCAGCGATGATCTCCAGTAAGAGCCAATGAGCACCCTACTGGTTGGTATCCATGGCTGGTACCAGCAAGAAACTGTGTGGATAAGTGCTCCTAGGGCATTGTCATGCACACTTTCAGAGGCACGCTCCTGCCTATGTGCTGCAGGTTGTGGGTCACTATAACGGGCCTGTAGCCGGCACACGCCAGCAGTTCTCCGTTGGGCCCTGTACCGTGGTGCTTCGTCTATTGGTTGTCGGCTATGCGGTAGCGGGTGGTCTCTGTGACATGGGGCTGCTCACCCGTACTGGGAGGGGCTACACCTGTATGTCTTGGGCTCCCTGGTACCACTCGCTGGCAGGTATTGTGGTGTTGGTTGCTCAGGTGAATGGGAGGGGGAGGGCTGTGCTTCAGGCATGTAGGTGGCTATGTGAGGGCGTTGTATGGTTGATAGTACGTTTTCTGTGTAACGCTGTTGTCTGTGTGTTGGCCATCCCCGGGTTTCGGTTCCTGCAGCTGTGCTGTGTCCGCTCCTCACGCATCGCTTCCTAGCCGTCCCGTAGTGCTGCCTATACCCTTATCATGTGTCCTTGGAGCTCCCCTGGTTGCCTCCACTGCCTACTTTGGTTTGTGGGGCCCCTCTTTCCTTGCTTATCAGACCCTCTGCCAGCTGCACCATGGCCGACACAGCTGTTTCAGAGCTCCCGCTCTGCAGTTCCACTACCAGTCTGCATTGCTGGACATACAGGGAGACCATGGCTCTGGTTGACCTGTGGCATTCCCAGCCCGTTCAACTGCTCCTGAGTTCCCCAGCTACCCTCCCGGATGCCTATAGGTGTCTGAGCTCAGGCCTTCACCACTTTGGATACGTGGCTAGCGCTTGCGAGTGTCGGCTCCATGAAGAGGAGCTGGGCCTCTGTCCCTTTCCGGATGGGCGCATTTCGGAATTGAGGGGATCACAGGTGTCATGGTCTGCTGCTGAGATGGTGTCAGCTCTATCTGTATGTGCCTTGTCCGGCTTCCAGACCTGTCTGGCGGAGGGCGGCCCTGCCCTGGGTGTTTCCTACTTCTAATGCATCCTTGGGGCCTGTGTCTACCAGCATTTGTGTGGGGTGTCTTATTACCGCCTGTTGGAGCTCGAACAGCTGGCAAAGCCCCCTGCGGCTGACTAGGCCGTGCCCAATCCCACAGGACCCAAGCTGATGGCGCTGTCTGAGGAGTGGTCCCGTGCCGATGTTCAGGTTGGGCTCACCGGTCCCGATCCTTTGGAGGCTGACTATCTTGTTGCCCACCACATGGCACAGATGGGCTATCGCTGGGGCATGTTGCAGTGGCCACACTACGTTCATTGCTGGGCCACCCTGTCCCGCCCCCCCTTCGTGATCCCGTGCAGCTGGCTGTAGGTGCCTCCAGGGTCATCTGTGTCTCGACTGTCGTGTCCACCGTGTGCTCCCTGCACCTCCTGTTATGTGACCCGCTCCATCGGTCCCTTTCCAGACCTGCTGCTGACCTGGCTCCATCTGTTTTCTCCCTTCAGCTTGGCTGTGCCTGTTTGCCTGCACCCCGGGGCCATCTGTATGGCACCACTTTACCATCTGTAACTATGGGGTTCTTTTCCATGACCCGCCCCCCATTCTGCTGGTGGGTACTATCCAACAACTGTACTGGAGATCCCCGTGGACCCTTGCTCCGCTGGCTCCCCGCCTGTGTCGTGCCCCCACCCCCACAATGTCTCCGTGTCATTCTGTGTCTGGGGTTCTCCTGCCTGTGACAACCGGCTTCCCCTTGATGGGGAGGTGAGGTTCTGCATCAGCTATCCACAGCTTGGGGCTCAGTCCCTTGGTGCCCAAACATGTTCGTCCTGGACAGGGTACCTTGCTGTTGGGACCTGCCTCAGCCCTCTCCAGTGACTTCATTGGATTGGTGGCTCTGCCCATGAGCCTGCTCTGTCAGCATGGGGACCTGTCGGTTTAGCGCCGTGTTGCTGTTGGGTGCCTCATGATGCCCCTAGGGTTTTGGATGCCTACCCCCGTGTCCCACTCTGTTCCAGCCCCTNGTCGTGTCCACCGTGTGCTCCCTGCACCTCCTGTTATGTGACCCGCTCCATCGGTCCCTTTCCAGACCTGCTGCTGACCTGGCTCCATCTGTTTCAGCCCTCTCCAGTGACTTCATTGGATTGGTGGCTCTGCCCATGAGCCTGCTCTGTCAGCATGGGGACCTGTAGGTTTAGCGCCGTGTTGCTGTTGGGTGCCTCATGATGCCCCTAGGGTTTTGGATGCCTACCCCCGTGTCCCACTCTGTTCCAGCCCCTTCCCCCTCCTGTCCCCTCTCCTTTATTTGGTGCTTTCTGTTGGGCTTCCCGGTGTGGTGTTCTCCATTATCCCCTCTGAGTGGCTGCTTCTAGGTGTGTGGGGTGACCTGTCCCCGTGTCTCTTCCTGGGTCTGTCCGTTCCTGTCCCATTGTTGTTGTGCCCTTGTGTGCCCCTGTGAGCCTCCCCCTACATTACTATCCCTTTCAGCTGTGCATGTGGGTAGTGTGTGTTCTGCTTTGTCCATGGCTTCCTTCTCCCTGGTGTGTGTGTGCATGCGGCTCTCCCATTCTCCTCCCTCCCCGTTTCCCTAGCGTGGGCGGTGCCTTGTGGCGCATTTGGCTTCCTTTGCCCTCGGTCAGTCATGTCTGTGTCCCGCCCCACCCCAGTGGCTTCTGGGGGTTCTTGCCACGGTCCAGGATCAGTTTAACATCTGTTGCGCTGTCCCAGTTTGTGGCCTAGCTCTCTGTTTCCTTGCCATGGTACCGCTCCTGTCATGTCTGTTTGGGGCCTCTCAGAACCATGGGTGGGGGTTTGGCGGTTTCCACGGTTGGGGATCCACTGTGGTGACCTGCAAGTGTGTAACGTCTGAAATTACCCAGAATAATGTATCATTGTGCATACTCGTTAAAGAGCCTCAAATTAAAATGACAATCCGCTATTGTCTAATTGTCTGGACCTCCCCTCTTTTCAGAAAAGTTGCAAGACCTGACTGTTCCGCCAGGCGTTTGGCGGGGGAGAGGAGTGATGGGTGGGGTAAGGGGTGGTTGTTTTTTCTGTTTTTTTAATGTGTTAACTGTTTTAATTGTTTTTTATTGTAAGCTGCCCCGAGCTGCCTATGGCAGGAGGGGCAGGGTAATAAGTTTTTGAAATAAATAAATAAATAAATAATATTATTTAACTCTAGTAAAGATAGCTAAAGCTAATTAAAATGGGTTAAATTCAAGGCTATGTTGGCACAGATGTGGAGAAATAGGGTCATATCTTCATTGTACTTGGCAATGCTGTAAAATTCAAAGTTTGTGGCGATTAATATGGAATGCTATTCGCTCAGTTAAAGTTCTGCCTTTTACTCCACAAATAGCTTTATTAGGAATTTATCCCAAAAATTTGTTAGTGAAGAAATATCGAGAAACTTGTGAGGTAATGATCCTGGCTGGAATATGTGTGTTGACCAGGAATTGGAAAAACCATGGGGGATTTACTTGAAGATAACTGGATGAAGTGTTTATGGATGATGTATTCAATGGAAAAAATACAGGTGTAGTGCCTCAGCAGGCCCAGGAAATTCAAACCAAAAGAGAGGCAGAGACAATCATTCCAAAGACTCTTTGTATTTAACGACTAAACCTTTAACCCTGATAATAATTAAACTATCTTACAGCTTATACATTCGCTAATGGCTTCTATACAGGCTAGGCACTCGGTTCTGCCTTGTCCCTGGTGGTTTACAATGCAATGAGTTTAACAGTTCTTATAATAATCCTACACATTAACTCATCTAACGTCCCAGCTCATAAGCTCACAGAACTCTCCAAAAGATTTGTCCTTCTGGTGTGCTGGTTCTCAGCTGCTCCGCGAATACTCTCAAATGACCTTTGTAGTTTGAATGCCCTTCCAGCTGCGCCCCAGGGTTCAGAGTCCCAGGCTCATCTCGTGGTCCACTGTTGGGATGTCGGCAGCTCCTTCTTGGTATGGGAGGGACGGTGGCATCAGAATTCTCCTTACTTTCTTCCCGAAGCTCTCTAATCATGGGTTGGGAGGGTACCAGCTACTCCTCCTTTCTTTCTTCCTCTCCTCCACCGGCCTCTTGTTCAACTGCCACCCCTTAATATTCCAAACCTTCCCCCTCCCTCTCAGGCTTCTACTCGCATGCTGGGCAAGTTCTATCTTTTTGCAGTTCAGATTCACTGCACGGGTTGAGTTTTGCAATAAATATCAAGTACTCTATGTTAAATGGGAAAGTATTTAGAATAGATTGTTGAAAGGCAAAGGTACTATATTAAGTAACAGATACCAGTATGATAAAACGATTTAATGTATAAAAGCTCAGTGTGGAGATTGGCAAGTAATAGGTAAAATGAATAATAGTTGGGGGTATTCTCGTTATTTTTCCATATAGAAATGAAATGATATATTTTATTTGTATTTTTGTTTTTGTATATAAAATAAATTTTTATATATATATATATATATATATATATATATATATATATATATATATATATAAAAATATAAAAGTAGACAAAAATACAATACTACAATAAAAATATACAATAAATATAAAATAGCACTATGGAACCATATGGTGGGGCAGCAGAGATTAAAAAAAGAGCCCATACCCCCTGCCCTCACCAAAAGCCTGGCAGAACAGCCAGATCTTACACTGGCATCTAAAGGAGGAGAGGTCCAAGGCCACACAGACCACTGCTGGAAGGGAGTACCACAGCCTTAATGTGGCCACCAGGAACACCCTCTCCATGGTCAACCCCCTGAGATACTCAAGGGACTTTCAAGAAAGCTGCTCCTAGATGACCACAAGGGTTGATGAAGAGCTGGGGAGTGAGGCGGTCCAGCAGGGTCCAGGCCTTATAGGACTTTATACTCCAGCACCAACACCTTGAATTGGACCTGGGAAACTATAGGCAGCTAGTGCAAAGAACAGAGCACTGGTGTAATATGCTCATGGCGACCCATCCCGTGTTCTGCACCAGCTGCAGCCTCTGAACTGTCACCATCGGTAGCCCCACATAGAGTGTGTTACAATAATCCAGTCTTGAGATGATGAAAGAATGGATGATAGTGGCCAGGTCAGAGTCTGAGATATACGGCTGAAGCCACTACACTAGATGTAACTGGCAGAATGCGCTCCTCACCACAGCGCCCACCTGGGCATTGAGGTGGAGCTGAGAGTCAAGGAGCACTCCCAAGCTACGAACTCAAGGGACCAGAGGAGGATGGGCCCCATCAATGACCAGGGACCCTCCCCACTAACATCCCCTCCATCTTGTCGGGATTCAGCTTCAGACTGTTCACCCTCATCCAGTTCCCCACAGCCACGAGACACCAAGTAAGCACTGAGACTGCCGGGCGTGGGTTGGATAAAAGAGAGAGGCAAAGCTGGATGTCATCAGCGTATTGATGACACCGAACATCAAACCCTCTCACGACCTCGCCAAGCGGCTGCATGTTGAACAAGAGAGGGGACAGAAGAAAACCTTGCGAGACTCCACACGAGAGGTCCCTGGGGGAACGATGAGCAACCTCCCAGTTATACCCATCGAATTCTCCCAGCCAGGAAGGAATGGAACCATTCAAGTACAGTCCCACTCAACCTGGCTCAGTCCCGCAAACAAGTCACCAGCATCTCGTGATCAACAGTATCAAAGGCAGCCAAAAGATCTATCGACCCCAATGCAATTCACAGTGGAGGTTGTCGATCAAAGCCACAAGCACAGTCTCAGTGCCATAACCCAGACGAAAGCCAGACTGTGAGGGATCTAGAAAATTGACGCGGTCCAGATGCTCCTGTAGCTGCCAAGCGACAATCCATTCAAGAACCTTCTCTAAAAAGGGAAGGTTAAAGACAGGCTGATAACTGTCGAGGGAGTCAATGTCAAATAATTATTTCTTCAGCAGAGGCCGCACCTGAGGCAGGGCATTGACCATCCCCGCCAACAACAACTCCAGAGTCTCCCAGCTGGCCTTCACCAGCCAGGACGGACACGGGTTCAGTTCACAAGAGGTGACTCTGATCCCCTGAAGAACGTCCTCCGCATCAGTGGGCGACACCCACTGAAACTGATCCCACAAAACCAGAAAGGACAGGGCTTCCATAGCCTCTGGTTCTATTGTATCAAGGTTCCAGTTCCAGGCAGAGGGAGGCCAGACCAACCAGTCCCTTCACCACCCAGAAAAGCTGTGCTGGATGAGACTTAGCAGATGCTATGAGGGTAGCAAAGAACCCCTTCTTTGCTTTCTGCATAGCCACAGCATAGGCTTTTAAATTAGCTCTATGTTGCAATCTGTTGGCTTCAGCACACGAACAGCACCACTATTGCTCCAACTCCCGCCCTTCCTGCTTAAGCCACCGCAGATCCCCTGTGAACTAAGGAGGTATGTGGTGCTGATGCGTAGGAAGCATATGCCTAGGAGCCGTTCAGTCGATGATCTCAGTCAGCAAGTGTCAGGTACTGACACAGGAGGTGGGGGGATGGGGCTCCGCAAGGAGCCATCTTAGGGGATATCCCCTTATGGAAGGGGGTTCCCGCCGCAAACTCCGCTAAGGAGAAGGGGGGAGCAATGAGGAGAGCCGGAGGAAAGCCCCCCCATCAGTCACGGCAGAAGTGGCCACGCCCCCGCCCTCAGGCGCAGCTCCGGCCGAGTCCTCTGCGTGCATGCACCCGGAGGCACCGGGGGATGCCGTGTCGTCCCCAGCCCTGCCCAGGCGCTCAGAGCGCCTGCACCAGCATCAGGGAAACCATTAAAAGGCTGCTTCCAGCCTCGCTCCTTGCCGGTGATCTGATTGAATGCTGAGAGACTCACCCCTTGACTCAAGTATCTTCTGTATCGTGAGCTGTGTGGGTGTTGTGTGAGTGTGGGTGCTAGTAAGCGAGTATGTGTGAAGGCAGTTGATTGTAGGTTCATGTGTGGTGTGGGATATCACGTTAGGTGCTCGTGACTGGGTGGGTGTGGCTGTGTGTTCCATATACCTCCATTCCAGGGTCCCTATCCCTGCTGTGTGCCCTGAATCCCTTCCCCCTCTCCCACCTATCCTCTGGGACCCTTATTCCCCCTATCTGCACTTGTGACACGTTATCCCCCTTCCTTTTCCCTGTGGTGCACGGTGTGAGTGTGTTGGGAGCACTGATTACGTCACCATCTCCCAATGATGATCTTTAACTAGGGGGTTTCCTCCACCACCTCTATAAGACCCTGAGGGAGAAGTTTTACCCAGAAGCCATCCGTGTGAAGGAGTGGGTGATTTTCTTCCCTTTCCCTAGTCCCAATCCCCAACAGCAAGGTGTTCCAGAAACACAACAAGGTCATCGAGTGAACAGTCATCAAGATCAGAGGGTAACTCCCCAAGACCATTCCGGAACCTCTCGGGTTCCATTAGTTTAGGACTTTAAAAGGTCAAAACCAGCACCTTGAATTGTGCCCGGAATACAATAGGCAACCAGTGCAGATCCCAGAGCACTGGTGTTTTGTGGTCCCGGCGACTCATTGCCGTAAGGAACCGGGCTGCTGTATTCTGCGCCAGCTGCAGCTTCCAAACAGTCTTCAAGGGCAGCCCCACATAGAGCACAATGCAGTAGTCTAGCCTTGAGGTAATGAAGGCATGGATGATGGTCGCCAGATCCAAATCAGAAAGAAAAGGCCGCAGCCTCCTCACCAGATGGAGTTGGTGAAAAGCACTCCTGGCCACCGCTGCCACCTGTGATTCCAGGCACAGTGACGGATCCAGGAGCACTCCAAGGCTGAGAACCTAAGTGACCAGGAGGGGCCAGACCCCATGAAAAATGGGGAAGGCCAGCCTACCATCATTTCCTCAGTCTTGTCAGGATTCTGCCTCAGTCAATTCAGCCTCATCCAGTCCCCCACAGCAGCCAGGCAACGGGTAAGTATCAAGACTGCAGGACCTGGGTCGGATGAAAAAGGGAGGAAGAGCATACTGATGACACCTCACTCCAAACCTCTGAATGATCTCACCCAACTGCTTCATATGCACACTGAACAACAGGGGGGAACCAGATGGAACCCTGTGGGACCCCACGAGACATCACGAGGTGACTATGAGCAATCACCCATCACCACCTGCTGAGACCTCTCTGACAGGAAGGAGCAAAACCTTTCAAGAGTAGTCCCATGCACCCCCGCCAGGTCCCGCAGTTGAGTCAACAACGCCTCATGATCAACAGTGTCAAAAGTCGCTGATAGATCTAATAAGATTAATAGGATAGAATTTCCCCTGTCAATGTCCAAGTGTAGATCATTGACCAAGGCCACAAGCAAAGCCTCTGTGCCATGCCCAGGACGAAACACAGACTGAAAGGGGTCCAGGAATCCAAGAGCATCCAGATGGGCCTGGAGCTGACGTGCCACCACCCGCTCAATAACCTTCCCTAAAAAGGGAAGGTTAAAGACAGGTGAATAGCTGGCAGGGGAGTCAGCATCCAAAGATGGTTTCTTGATCAGAGGCCGGACAATCATCATCTTAAGGGAGTCTAACATCCTGCCCTCCTGAATGGAGGCACTGACAACCCCAGCCAGCAATGGCCCCAACGTCTCCTGGCTGGCTTTCACCAACCAGGATTGGCATGGATGTAGTTCACAACTGGTGGCCCGCATTGCCCCAAGCACATCCTTCGCATCGGTGGGTGATAACGACTGAAATTGATCCAAATAATGCGCTTAAGCTGACTACTCAATGAATGTATGGTTTAAAGTGGAAACTTTTCCAGTGCTGGTTAGCAGAAAACTGGATAGATGTCTCTTCGGTTGACATTACTTATATGTTGTCTTATGTTTTACATCTAACCAAGACCAGCTTGTCAATGCAGTCACTTAGTGTTTCCACACTTTAATTGATGGATATTTAGTTATGGAACACCCTTTGGTGAAGCAAGTTTTAAAGGTAGTGGCAAATCTTTTCCCAAGAAGGAAGCAACAAATACAGGTTTGGGATTTGACTATGGTTTTGAAAATGCTAAGGTTACCTCCTTTTGAACCAGTGTCAAAAGCAATATTGTACTATCTTACTCTAAAAAAGTGTTTTTAGTTGCTGTGACTTCCATAAAGCGTACGTGTGAGCTTACTTCAATAATAATTAATCTTCCTTATATGTGTTTTCACAAGGATAAGGTAGTAGTAACTTTACATTCTTCGTGTAACAGGGCACAGCCTGACAGGGCTGCTGCCCCTTTAAGAGAAGTGGGTGCCAGCCTGAGTACAGGGCAGGATGGGTGCTGACTCAGCAAGGACTTGGCAAATCCAGCTCAGTAAGAGGCTGAAAATAAAGCAGAGGCTGAATGGAGAATGGGGCAGCATGCTGACGCTTTAAGGCTGTCAAGAGTAGGGCTTGGCCACACCCACTCTGCAAGTATAAAAGAAGCACAAGCAAGAGAAAAGTCAGTCTGCCTGAACTCAAAAGCGAGAGGAGCTCCTGAAGACAACTGACCGTGGTACTGAAACCCTGCTAAAGAAAAAGAGTGAGTAGCCAGCCAAGGGGCTGTGTTAGGGTAGATAGGGCTGGGGATTTCAGAGGGGTTGTATTCCTAGTGTTGGGCAAGACTAAGGGAGAACCATATTCTTTATGTGAAGAGACTGTGATATGTGCTTGCAAATAAAGACTAATTGGATTCCCTGAGAGACATTGATTACTTGGGTCCTAATCCTACAGGGACTTACTCTGGGGCACCGTCAATCTTTTGCATAATCTGGTGGAGAATGAGGACAGCTTGAAGTGAAGGGAGCTGGACCCATGCAGGGATGGTGTGCAGAAGTGTGAAGGATTGCGCCCACTGTGAGATGCAGAGTGTGACTCTGTAGCACAAACTGCTAAACGACTGCCCAGTAGCAGGGGTGTTGGGTACAAATGTGTATTATTATTATGATTGTTGTTGTTGTTGTTGTTGTTATAAGCATTTATATAGCGCAAGTAATGTACCTGGTGCTTTACAAAGAATAAGACAGACACGGTCCCTGCCCGAGAGCTTACAATCTAAAGACAGGAGGAGGGGAAGACAGGGAAGGGGGAACTAGGGATGGGCTAACGCGGTTCGGAAGTTCGGAGTTTGGCCCGAACTCAGCCTGTTCGGACGACTGAACCCAAACTCGAACATGAACTGACCAAACCGAACTAGATTCCGAACGTCGAAATGATCAAACAGTTCGGTCAGTTCGGATGAGTTCAGGTGGCAAAAACGTGTCACTGGAAGGCAAAACGTGATAGAGAGGGGGAGTCAGCTGAGGAGCAGACTTCCAGGCAGCAGGGGTGGAGAGGCTTGGAGTAGCAGCCAGCCTGCCCAATCACCATCTCTTTTCGCCTCAGACCACTGGCTTTGCAGTCTGCGATTGGCCATGGGCTAGGCTGCACGGAGCCAATGGGGCTTGCGGTGAGGCAGGCGCAGCAAGAAACAAAACTGATTGCCTCCCCCCTTCCCAACACCTTCTGAGCTAGTAACTGTTCCTGAACAGCAGGCGTTTCAGAAGGCTCCCTCTCCCAGCAGTTTTGTTCTCCTCAATCCATTGCAATCCTCCTCCTATTTCACCCATCTTATCTCCATATTATCATTTATTTAGTTATTAGATAGATTTAGGTGTTGCTTTTTGTTTTTATCCCTCCCTGTGTTCAATCTTCCTTCCTCCCTTCCCCCTTCATTGAATCCTTTCCCTCTCCATCTTATTCTGTCCCTGATTCCCTTCCCCTGTTTTAAGTTTTGGATTTATTTAGAGTAGGATTATTAGATTGATTTTCATTTCAGTTTTGTACCCCTCCCTGTGTTCTTTGTGTTTCCCCCTGTGTAATATTGTATATATAGATAGTTATTAGATAAATAGTTACTAGACAGATATATATAGTAGCTAGCTTAGTTATAGAGATAGTGTGTTTGTAGGACAAGGCCTTTGTAGTTAATTATTAAGATACTCCATTTAGTTCAATAGGTTTTAGAATAGTTAATAGCAGTTAGATTTAGTGTGGAGATAGATATATATAAAAAAAGAAACAGCCACTCCAGCCCCAGGACCCGCCATCAGGGTTCTGGGGCCAAGTTACAGGCAGGGAGAGATGTCCCAATATCCAGAAGCTTCCACTCTAGCCCCAGGACCCACCGTTATGGGGCCATCATTCCTTCCACAGAGAGCCTTTTTCCAAACGACCGAACACGACCGAACCGAACGGCTGAACCGGAATGGCCGAACCGAACGGCCGAACCCGAACCGCGAGGTGTTCGTCCATCCCTAGGGGGAACAGAGGGAGAGACAAGGGATGCAACATTCCTGAGGATGCGAGAGCTCAGGTACACATTCTTGGCTTGGTTACAGTAAATTGGGAGTTTGCAGATAACAGGTGGGAGATAATCCTGGATGGGGGTGGTTAGCAAGAGTTAGGAAGGGCAGAGCAGAGATAGTAAGAGACGTTGAGGACAGGGACTGATATAGAGGCTGGAGAATTGTGCCCAGCAATGTAAGATACATTGCTGAAGGTTTGTGCTGAAGGAAAGCTTGTCCAGATGAGGGATCGAGCAAGGCTGGAGCCAGGAGGCTCACCCACATACAGCGTAAGGATGGGGATATACAGAAGCAACATGGTGACCGGAGGATTATGCTTACAATGGAAGCAACCAGTCAGCCTCTGGAACTTCATGGAGCCTAAGCTGAGGAAGTAGCAGAGTAACCAGGTCTACAAGCAGGCAGATACTGGGGACCCAAGGTGGGAGGTACTGCTCAGGAATGTCACAATTGTTGACAGAAAGGGCATTCATGGAGGGCTTGTCCTCAGAGGTGGCAAGACCTAAGGGAAACATGGGCTCTAGGTAGCCAGAGGGAAGCTTCCTACGGGTCATGAACCCAGGGAAAAGACGGTTGGACTGGTGAGGGTTGTGGGCATGTGAAAAGGATGTGTCCCTATGGGACTCAGCCCCAAAGAAAGAGAAGGAATAAGCCTGACTATAGAGAGGAGCTTTCCACAGAGGGCCCAGAGAGAAATGCGACTCTGGAAGCAGCTGCCAGCCCCGCGGAGGAGCAAAGAGAGAAAGCAAAAAGAAAGAACGCAGCTGGGGATAACCTAACAGTGACCAGGATCCCTAAGAGAAAAAGATGCTGGGGTTGCAACCAAGTAGGCCACATAAAAAGGAACTGCCCTAAATTTGAGGTAAAAATAAGAAAATGCTGGGCCCATAAGCAGGTAGGGCACCTGCAGAAGGATTGTCCAAATAAAGGATCAGGTTATGGAAAGACAGTACATAGGGATTCAAACACAAAAGGTGGAGACCTCAGGGTAAAGGTGCTTGCCCAGAGACTAGAGAAGAAGGAACAAGGGATTGAGACCCAGCTGACTCTTAGATCCTTGCAAATGATATTACAAGTAGAAAAGGAAAACAAAGCCTTCCAAAAAGAGTTAAAGGGGTTAAGAGCTGCTCTCATGGGGCAAGGGACGTCTGGAAGGGTTGGACATAGAAGATCTGATAAGAGGAAACAGGAGGTTGAAAGAGTGCCTGAAGCACAAAGAGATGATAGAGGATTTATGGGAGCAGACCGATTGGCAAAAGAGACAGTTGGATATGTAAGGCAAGAAACTGGAAAGGATGGTACAGAAAAAGGGTCAGACACTAGACCAGAATGAGACAGAAAGCTTCAGGCAGGGTGAAGGCAATAGAGCTGGTCTGAAGGGACTCACAAATGTGGAGACAGCCCAATGGGGCTACGAAATGAGAATAAAGAGATGAGAACCCCTGGGAGAAGCAATATGTAGAGTCTGTAAAGATTGTGAATAACATGACCTAAAGAGGACAACGATGGGGGGAGTGGGAGGCGGCGCATTTGGAACAGTTGGGTAGGCTGGTATTCCTACCAAAAGAAATGAGGGTGTGACTGTAGCCTAAATCAGATACAACACAAAAAACAAGTGGCTATCGCAAAATAATATACTTCACCAAATAAAAAACGAAAAAGTATAAAACTATGAAAAATACAATATAAAGAATTAAAGACAGACAATCTATATAGAACAATATACTCATAAAATGAACAAACCAAAATCAATAAAGATATAAAATGCAAGCAATATCAATACATTCATAAAACATTATACATAAATCCTACGCATTTTGGGTGAACAATCGGGCATATGTAAACATGAGGTTTTTGCTAATATCCAATTTCAAAGAAAATGAATTCATAAATCAACAAACCATAAGGGTGTAAAAACTTCCAATCTGTATTGGGAAGTATTAGGAATATCAATATCTCCTCTCTACTGTAGAGAAAAACTCTAAATTTCTGATCCCTTTGCCAGTCAATGTCAAACTGTTGAAAATGAATACGTATATGTGTGTGTGATAGCAGGGTGTAAGGCAACCGAGCTGGCTATCAAGGCACCAATGTGACTAAAGATTGTACAGGTTAAAAGGCCTAAGAAAGATTCAGTACGGCCAAAAGGGGGTTTAATGATTATGTGAATGATGAACTAAAAAGTACATATCCCAGCGGGGAGGAGGGGGGGGCGCGACTGACCCAGCTGGAACACCAGTGGAACGGGCCCAGTATTAAGGGGAGATGAGGAGGCTGGATAGGGCATTAAAGCCCATAGTTGGGTTAAGATTCTGAATATTGGTGCTAAGGGAAAACGAACCATGTTCTTTATGTGAAGAGTGTGATATGTGTAAGTGCACGTGTAAAGAAAGCCTGAGCTGATTCTCTAAGAGACATTGACTATTTGGGACCTAATCCTGTGGGGACTTTGCCCCAGGGCACCACCACCATGTTACACTTCGTTTATGCCTAAATGAGTTTCAAAATTCCATTTACAACAAATAGTTCTCCCACTATGTGCACCAACGCCTCACACTACATTAGAGATTAAAAGGTTTCATACTTTAGATGTAAGAAGGTATTTTATATGCAAAAAAGAAAATTAAACTATGTGTCTCCTTCAGAAGGAATATTAGGGAAAAGAGTGAATTCTCAAACATTATCCAGGTGGCTGGTCAGATCAATTTTATTGTATTTATTTAAATTTGTATCCTGCTCTTCCCCAAAGGCTCAGGGCGGCTAACACATATAAAACATAAAAATCCATAAAAGCAAAATATAAAAAAACCCAAACACCCAATACCAACTCCCCATATTCCACTCCAACCCTCCTCACAACCCTACTCCAAATCGCCCGGCAAACTCCAACCCCTATCCATGCCTACCAAATGCCTTTACACCGCCTCTGGAAGATGCTCAGGCGAACCTCTGGAAGGGAGTTCCGCAGCATTGGGGCAACAGTCGAGACCAACCTGCGAGCCCTCGCTGACTGAACAAGATTGCCATCGCTGTAAAAACAGGGGCTGCGATGGGGCATGGTAGGACAGGTGTTGTCTCAGATATGTGGGGCTCAGACCATTTAGGGCTTTAAAGGTCACCAGGAATCCAATAGCACCGAAATGAGCCTGGCGCTGTTGGGCCTATTCAATAACCTTCCCTAAAAAAGGAAGGTTAGAGACAGGCCAATAGTTGGCCAGGGAGTCAGCATCCAAGGATGGCTTCTTAAGCAGGGGGCGGACAATCGCAGTTTTAACAACGTCCAAAGGGAGGTGTTGACAACCCCAGCCAGCAGCGGTCCCAACATGTCCTGGCTGGCTTTCACCAGCCAGGATGGGCAAGGATCTAGTTCATGATTTGGCAAGGTAGGAACAACCTTTGAAGGTTAAAGCACATTTGACAAGGGATATGGGAGCAACAGCCTTCCCACCCACTACACACCCATTATGCATATTGTAGGGGCACATTGGCGCCCTGTGCAGCCCTGCAACATGGAAGATGGGTGCCTAATGGGTGGGGAGGCGCTTGTCTAAAAACACTGAGGCTCTGTTTGAGGGTATATATAAAGCTGCCACCTGGTGTTCAAACCATACATTTATAGACCATTATGCCATCCAGTTGCTATCGATTTTAGATACTTCAATAGGAAAGCAAGTGTTGAAATCTGTGAGATGCAGGAAAATGAGGATACGAAGGCATAGTTAATTATATTTAACTAGGAAGCCATCTTTTCTGTCACTTAACTCTCCCCACCACCACCAACCTTGGCACTCAGAAGAAGAAAGTTACTTACATATAATTGAGGTTCTTGTACTTCCCGCCCAACCATTCCTGAGAGTTAAGATTAAATTACTTTGTCTTTGTACTGTCTGCAATTGGAAGGAACTGTGGAATGGGGTGGGGGAATCGTGTGCTTTTTTAGTAGTGTGTGTGAGCCAGGCACGTGTAGGAGGGGAAACTTGCATATATCAAACTTAAGGGTGAGCTCTTGTGAGGCCCGTTGGTGAGAGTGGGCAGAGCCATCTCGAAGAATCCCAGTTACAGGTAAGTAACTTTACTCTTTTCTGTTCAGCTGTAGCCTAGGTCTTCCAGTTACATGAGCCTAGTCATGAGCCTTGTACATTTGAGAATAGAAGATTTTAAATTTCTAAAATCATTCAATATATCATCCTCCCACCCCCCGAAGTGGTAGTGTTTTCATTCCCACAAATCTGAGGCTTTCTAAATTTAAATGTATTTGATTTTTTTAATAATTATTTTTGTATCGCATTCTATCCCAAGGGCTCAGGTGTAGAGAGTAGAAAGAGGCAGGTTCTGAGTGTATACGCTCTGAGATTTCTATTTTCCAAAGTATAAAGATGAGCCATTAACCCTGAAAAGCAGCTCCTAATCCTGAATTTAAGTTTCTAAATTTAAATGTACTTGATGGTCCCCCCCCCCCAAAAGGGCTCAGGTGTAGTGAGTAGAAAGATGCAGGTGCTAAGTATGTACCCTCTAGATTTCCAGTTTTCAAAGTATAAAGATGAGCTTCAACTTGCAAAGCAGCAGAAATACCTATTTATACAAGGACTGTGCATCTGTCTCTTTTCCCCCTTTTTCTGAGTGTGTTTCTCTCTTCCCTTCCTTTCTACCCTAGGTGCTATTTGTGACCCATTCTAAGAAAATCTTTAGTAGGATAGGCTTTTTCTATTTACTTCACATAGTAACCGAATACACACACTAGTCAATGCTATGCAGCCTACATACTGAGACTTACAGCCACCCAATGCCTTGGAGACTCAGGCTGCTTTAGGTGTTACATTAACCACAAGGGAAATCCACCCCATGATACTTACTACTATGTCATCAACTTGTAGCGGCGCAGCATGAACATTCATGCTGTTCTGTGCTTATACTGCCAGCTTATGGACGCTGAACAGAATACTAGTGCGGTTACTGAACACTCCCTCACTCGAGTGAAGCAGAAGTCACTACTCCACTTTGCGAGCATTCAGCTGAACAGTTAAACTGAAGTAACCATTTCCGTTTACACGGTTTGTCTGAACGCACCTCGAGTGGAATGGTTACTTTGGCTTAATTAAAGCAAAGTCGTTAGTTTAGCTTCTCTCCGCTGGTGAGAGCACGGCTTGTCGAAGGAGCAGCAGGGCTCGGACAGAGCAAGTGCCCGGGTGTGCGAGGCACCCCACGTGCCGCTACTGCCCCCCGAGGGCCGCTTCCAGACTGCGGCGCTGTAGCAGCGTCAACGCCCTCCGCTTTCTGAGTGCGCGTCGCTGCTCGCGCTGCCGCCCGCCTGGTTTCCCCGATCGGCGAAGAATAAGAAGAGAATTCTGCTCACCCCCTGCCTTTCCCCTCGGCTTAACGAGCTACAGCCGCCGGCGCCGGCTGGAAGGAGTCACGGAGGAGCTGTCTGGCACCCGCCCTCGCGCCTGCCTTGGGCGGAGGCCGCTCTGTGGCCAGCCCGGCGCGAAGCGGCTTGAAACCGTACCCACGTGAGCGACTTTCGTCTGCGACTTCTAAGAGCGGCCGGCGCAGGGTTCCTGGCTCGACGGGCGGGAGTTTTTTGGGTGAGGCCCTGAGCCTCCCGCGTACTGTGACGCTTGGAGTGGGCTCCCAAGGTGACTTTGTCTCCTCGTTGCGAGTCCCGGATGGGACCTCTCCCCGGTGAGGAAAGCGGCTCGCGCCCGCTCCCTAGAAAGGTTGGGTGTGTCCCTCTCCCGAGCAGCCTTGGGAACAGCTGGGCCTGGTTTTCTCTTGTCATGTAACTGCGCACACGCTGTTGGGCAGGTGTGTCCCCGCTCGTGGGAAGAACGAATAGTTCTCACCCCCTTTTCATTAGGCATCAAACACCTTAAGGACGCTTAACTTGAGAGCTTCTTGTTTGGAGATAGTGGATAGAAGATAGAAAAGCACTAAGACTTTGGTTGGGGGTGTAGTCTTTACTCCATTGAAGTCTGTAGCGAAACTTCTAATTGATTTCACTGAAGTTGGGATTGACTCTCAGGGTTTGCTTTAATTAGCCTTTCCTGTATTTCTTACACCCATGCATGTTACCATAAATAAAAGGGGAGGAGGCAGATCTTAGTAGTCCTTCAAATTTAGGATTTCACTTGAAGGATAGAAATGCAGAGTGTGGAGTTCGATGGGGAGGAGACTAGCAGTATAGACTTGCTATACTGTTTTTAATGGTCAAAATCTCTAAATGGATTTGTTGGTGCAATTGTTTTGTTAGGTAGAAAAAATGGCTAGTAACAATGATTGGTTTCAAGGCTCCAAAGTACCCAGTTTTGCTCAGATGTTAAAAAAGAATCTGCGTACTCAACCTCCTGCACCTACTCAACCCCCCGTGCAGCTGCCTGCTCACCCATCTCCACAGACTGTGAATGCAATGTTTTTACCTGAAGAAACTTCTAACATGCCAAACCTGGCATCCAGGGTGACGCAAATCACAGGTATTGATGTTTGCTGTATATTTTTTTTAAGGAATTACTACTTGCTGCTATATGGAATAACCTCGTGAAATCATTTTAATAAATACTCTGGTGTGGAGGGGGGAGTGTTCACTCATCTCTTTTACCAGTGACTTGTGTTAATCCTGCACAAGCTCCTAGTCTTCACCTATAAAGCTCTTCACAACCTCGCTCCCCCCTACCTCTCTGCACTTATCGCCCTCCATACTCCAGCCCGTGCACTTCGCTCCTCCTCTGTCCCTTCTCTCACCCTTCCACGCCTTCCCTGCTCCCCTAAGCGCCTTCGTCCCTTCTCACTTGCTGCCCCCCATGCCTGGAACTCCCTCCCTGTCCACATCCGCCTTGCCCCCTCCCTTCATACCTTCAAATCTCTCCTTAAAACTCACCTCTTTCGCTCTGCTCTGTCTGACTCTTTATCCTGCTGAGCCACTATTCCTATACCTACGATCGGTTTACCCTTATCCTTGCAACATGGACCTGCCTGCTGTCATTCTCATTGTAACCAAGCCAAGTACGTGCACTTGAGACCTCGCATCTTCATGAATGTTAGACCCCTTGTCTCTCCCTCTGTTCCCCTTCCTAAGTCTCTCCCCCAGCTCCTGTCTCTCAGATTGTAAGCCCTAGGGGCAGGGACTGTGTCTATTTTATTACTTTGTAAAGTGCCAGGTACACTGCTGGCACTATATAAATGTTTGTTAATAATAATGAAAAAAGAGCATTTTGCTTGTTCTTGGGTGGTGAAGTCTTGTGTGTGGGGGGGGTATAATTTTGTGAGATGGTTAGCACTATTAATTATAGTTTAACCTTTCACCTTCTAAACGTCAATAAGGACTTTTATTTGAGTTCCTTTTTATTTAGCATTTAGAACTGGTGTAACAGAAGAGATGTAGATTCTCAGAAGATTCGGAGAGCAACCCATTGTATTCATAAAGACTTTATCTATAAGCAGGTTGGCCTTACTCATGAAGCACTGAAGAAAAATCATCCTAATCTATAAATATTTTTTCAGGATAACTTTTCTATATGGAGCTGAATGCTCCCTCAGTAGTTCTCACTGACCCAATATACTTAACTGACTGATTTGCTGTCCATCTTCCCTACCTCATGTATTTCTTCCATCGGGATACTTTGTACTGTGAATCTGCAGTTAAAATCAGTTTGGAGGTAAGCATTTGACCTCGCAGAGTTCATTGCTGAATCAGAACTGTCCTGTTTTTTCAGCAGCAAGTTAATGACATGCTGTTTTATATTTTTATTATGATTATAACACTAGCAACTTGCCTGGTTCTGAATAATCCTGATTAGAAACAGCTCCCTGCCCCGAGGAAACTCCTTTACAATATGTGGGTGCAGCCATGCGACCTAGAACTGACCCAATCGCCAGCTCCTGGGCAGGCAATTGTAGCCGCCACACTTTAGGTGGGTGAGGGGAGCAGGCCACATGACTCGCCTCCCCATGGGGAACCTGGGCAGGTGGATTCCCGTCCCACCCACTCTCCTGGCCGTCATGTGGCCACGTGGGGGTGGCAAATGTGCCCGCTGCTCAAGGCCTCGCAGTAGACATTGCGGTGGGGTGTGTTAGACAGGAACCAACCACGTGGGAGGCAGCCCCTTAACTCGATCTGGGCAGCATTACCCCACATTGGGCAACGTTGCTCAGTGCTGTGACCTCGGTGGATGCAGTGTCTAGCTGGATATCCCACTGTTTGGAGGCCGTGGCGGAATGGATGCGGCAGAGCAGACTGACGCGCAACCCTGATAAGACGGAGGTGATGGTGGGAAGAGCGAGGGAGGTAGTGGCCCCCCTAGTTGGGGGGGGTTCGCCATCCTATAGCTCAGCAGGTCCGGAGTCTCGGGGTGATATTGGACGCAGGCCTGCGCCTGGAGCGGCAGGTGGAGGCAGTCGCTAAGGCTGCCTTCTGCCAGTTGTATCTGGTGCGTGGGCTGCGTCCGTTTGTCTCCGGCCCGGACCTGGCCTCCCTCATTCATGCCTTCGTCACCTCGAGGCTGGACTACTGCAACGCGCTCTACGTGGGGCTTCCCTTGTTCCTGATTTGGAGGCTGCAGCTAGTGCAGAATGCGGGGGCTCGTCTCCTCATGGGGACGGGCCGTCGGGAGCATATTACACCTGTACTCCATACTCTGCACTGGCTGCCGATAGCATGCCGAACCAGGTTCAGGGTGCTGGTGTTGATTTATAAAACCCTCTACAGTCTGGGTCCCTTGTACCTCAGGGACTGCCTCGCCCTCCGTGCCCCAGAGCGGCTCCTGCGGTCGGCCGGGGGTGCCTTCTTGGAGGTCCCCCGCGTAAAGTGGGGGGCCACAATGGAGAGGGCATTCTCGGTGGCCAGGCCGCGCCTTTGGAACTCCCTTCCAGAGGAAGCCCGTCTGGCCCCAAGCCTATTGTGATTCCAGCGGTGTAAAACCTGGCTGGTCACCCAGGCCTTTGCGGGTGGGGGGTGGGTTAGGGTTATGGGGTTTTTTTCACCTCCATCCTGCTTTATTGTTTTAAACTTCTGTGCCTTGTTTTAAATATTGTGATTGTTTTAAATTGTTTTTATAGTGTTTTATATTGTAAATTTGTTGGAAGCCGACCCGAGCTGGTTACAGGAGGGTGCGGGGTATAAATTGCATGAATAAATAAATAAAAAATAAATAAACATCTAGTGGCTGCTGGCCATACAGCTTGTTGCATCACAGGGCAGGACTGCCCATGTGAGGTAATGCTGCCCAAATCAGGTTAATGTCTCATGTGGCTTCATCCAATGATGGACAAGGGAGAGGAGACTATACAGAGAGACAGAGATACTTGATGAAGTTGAGAAGCTGCAGGCACATGCTTAGCTTAGTTACAAAGAGAGGAGTGGTTTCCTGTAAAATAAAACCGTATATTATGAAGGATCAGTAAGCTATCGGTAAGAATGAGGAGTTAAAGACTGAAGGAAGAAGTAGGTTTTAGGAGTAGTTTGAAGGGAAGGGGGAACAGAGTATATGCGCTCAGGGAGCGAATTCAGGTATAGAAGGCAACCTGGGGTAAGATGCAAAGACCGGTTAGGGAGCAGGAGACTCCAGGGTGATGTCGGAAGAGGAGCAAAGTTCCTGGGTGGGACTATAGTAGGAAACAAGGGACGAAAGATGGGAAGGAGCAAGGGTATGAATAGCCTTGAAGGTGAGGACAAGGAGTTTGTGTTGGATTTGAGATGGGGGAGAGAAGGGTATGAAAAGAGTGAGCGAGCCAGTGTGATGTAATGGCTAAGTGCATGGTACTTCAACTGGGAGGTAGGGGGGTGACCCAATTAGTCTAATTTATTTTATTTTTATTTAAAATTTATATCCTGCCCAGAGAGCAGCCCGGGGTGGCAAACAACAATCAATTTCCGCTAATAAAGCACCCTATATTCATGAACTTTTCTTCTCTCGCTCCCTTCACCTTCTCGCCCTTACTGAAACCTGGATCTCCCCCACTGACTCTGTCACCTCTGCCACCCTCTCCTACGGAGGTCTCTCCTTCTCCCACCAGCCCCGGGCCGAAGGCCAGGATGATGACATAGGCCTCCTCGCCTCTTCCTACCAGTTTCAACACCTCCCCTCTCTTTCCCCCCCCCTCTCCTTCCCCTCCGTTGAGGCTCACTCCGTCTGCCTCTACTCCCCTTTCCACCTCCGTGTTGCTGTTATCTAATAACACACAGACCCCGGGCTCCTTCTTTCTCTCCGAGTTCAAGTCCTGGCTCACCCTATTCCTCTCTGATGACATCCCCACACTCATCCTTGGCGACTTCAATATTCATGTTGATGCACTCTCTCAGCCTTGCATTGCCCGCTTCCTCTCCTTAGCCGCCTCGTTTAATCTCCACCTCTGCACTAACTCCCCCACCCACACTGATGGTCACTCTCTTGATCTCGTGTTCTCTAGGAACTGCTCTATCCAATCTCTCCTTCGAACTCCATCCCATATCTGACCATTTCCTTGCCTCCTTCAACCTCTCCCACTGCTCCCCCTCTTCCCCATCTCCCCGTCCCTTCTGCGATCTGCAGGCCATTGTGCCCCAGGACTTCGCCTCCTCCTTCTCCCCTCAGTCTTCTCCTCCTCCCCCGATTCTGCCATCTCCACCTTCAACTCTTCTCTCGCCTCCACCTTTGACTTCCTTACCCCCCTCTCCTCCCGCCCAGCTTGCTCCCGTAACCCTCGCCTTTGGCTCACCCCCACAATTCGCCATTTCCGTTCCTGCACCTGGGCTGCTGAATGTCTCTGGCACAAATCCCACTACCGCGCTGACGTCCTCCACTTCAAATTCTGCCTCTCATCATTCAATTCTGCTATCTCCCTCGCTAGACAGCAGTACTATGCCTCACACATTGAGTCCTACTCTTGGGACCCTCACCACCTCTTTTTCACCTTTGACTCCCTTCTCAACCCCCCCTGTCGTCGTCCTCCCTCTTCTCTGTCTACTCAGGATCTTGTTCTCTTTTTCACCTCTAAAATTGACAAGATCCGCCTGGAAATAGCTTCTAAGTCCTCTCCCCCTACCACTCCCCCCACTTTCCCTCCTCCTCCCCCC
>QEPC01004817.1:4160549-4187457 GCA_003113815.1 Sphenodon punctatus | reverse complement strand
TTTCCCCCCCCCCCGCCTTACTCCCCCCTCCACACCTTCAAGTCCCTCCTCAAAACCCACCTCTTCCGCTCTGCCCTTCCTAACTCCTGCTAATCATCCCTACCCAGGATTATCCCCCACCTGTTATCTGTAAACTCCCAATGTACTGTAACCAAGCCAAGAATGTGTGCTTGAGTTCTCGCATTCTCATGACTGTTGCATCCCTTGTCCCTCCCTCTGTTCCCCCTTCCCTGTCTCCCCTCTCCCTGTCTTTAGATTGTAAGCTCTCGGGCAGGGACCATGTCTATCTTATTCTCTGTAAAGTGCCAGGTACATCGCTGGTGCTATATAAAAGCTTATAATAATAATAATAATGTAAGAGATCTAGGGATTAATCTTTAATCCATATTAATGTGCTTCCATTCAACGAATGGACAGTTTTTCAACATTTTTCTTCTGTGCAGTTTTCTTCCTTCTGTAATCCCTATTGGTACAATTTTGGTTTTTCTGTTACAGTATTTTATTTTATTTTTCTTTTTTAAACCTTTCTTTTTAGAAATATAACAAAGATTATGTATCTTATACATTGCACAATGCTTTCTCAGGATAGACAGCTTATCATTTTTTTTTCCTGTTCCTTATGTTGACCTTCACGTACGTTATCAGTGTTACATCTATTCTTGTTTGTTTTCAGTATTCAAAAAACCTGGCCAGAGATTCTGGCTTTATTGGCTGGAGAGCCTGCCTTCTCTGAATATGATAGAAATGGAGCCAAAATCTCCAGATCCGAGTGATCTTTTTGATGATTTTCTTGGGTATGCGCTTGATGGAACAGTTTTCCATGACCAAAAATGTTTGATATTTTACTATACCACAGCTCGAGGAAGAGGGTTTGCCCTTTTCCAATGACTCGCTACACAGAGTCTAGCTGCTGACAGTGAAAAGGAAACTAATTTTTTTACTGCTTGAATTGCATCGCCAGTTTGAGTAGACATGTCAGAGGGTCTTTGGGGATTTTGCAACCTGTGATGCACTGAATTTCTTTGATAATTTGGGAAGGAAATTGACTAATATCTGGACACTGCCACCACATGTGTAGATATGTTCCTCTTTCACCACAGCCCTTCCAACAGAGTGCCTCCCCTTGTTGCATAAATGTGTTCAATTTTCTTTGGGGGGGTCAGATACCATCCCTATAATATCTTGTAACAGTTTTCTTTGCGGGCAACACAAATTGATGAACTGCATCCTCTTTCCCATATTGAGACCCATTCTCTTAGGTCACTTTCTCTTTCCAAGTCTTTCTCCCATCTTTTCGTTTGGGTTGTTTTGTGTCAGCATCTTTTGAAATCAAAAGTGTATATATCTTGGGGCCTGCAACTGGGTCAGTTATTCAAATGTTAGAGGTCTAGACAGAGCTGCCTCATATCTAAATTTCTCTGTAAAGTGTTTGACTTGGAAGTATGGAAGCTTTATTTCATCTATGTTTTTGCACTTGGTATGTTTTTTAATTCTGAGCCCAGGAACAAGTGCTGAAACTGTGTGATTCCCCACTGTAGTCCCTAATGACACATCACTTGGACAGTCTCTTGGAATGAATTTTTGATTGTTGATTAAAGTATCTAGAGGGAAGGGCCTGGGTAAGAGAGAATCTTGTTTGAGTTTCTCCCAGTGCTTGTATGGGCTGTCTGAGTGCTTGTCCAATGCAACCAAAGGGGGGGTGTGTGTGTGTGTGTGTGTGTGTGTGTGTGTTTCTTTCTTTCTTGTGGTCTGAATTTCTTTTTGATCCAGCTGTTGCTGTGAATAGATGTATTTGGGCTCCAATATTTAGTTTCATCCAGTGCTTGGATGGACTATTGTAGGCCCGCTTAGTAATATCCTTTAATTGTGATGCAAAGTAATAGTATGCCAGGTTAGGACGGGCCAGTCCACCCCATTTTATAGGTTTATATAGAACTTGAGAGTTCACTCTTGGTTTTTTGTGATTCCATATGAACTTTAAAATGGCCTTTTGCCACATATCTAGTGTCTTGTTTGGGGATACCAATAGGGATGCACTGGAACAGAATCAGTAACTTTGGGATAATGTTCATCTTAACGGAGGCTACCCTGCCTAACCAGGATATTTCGTATTTGTTCCATTCTTTCATAGCTTTCAAAAGCTTATTCCACATTGGTGAGTAGTTTACATTGGAAAGGGCTGTATGTTTCTCTGTTATGTATATTCCTAAATACTTTATGGATTCTTTTGCCCATTTAAATTTCTACAACTGACAGCAAGTACTCTTGATCTCTTCAGGGCTATTAATTCCTAGAACTTCAGATTTATTGTAACTTACTTTGAAGCCTGATACTTGCCTAAATTCTGAGGTTAGTTCTATATTTTTTAATGAGGCCTTTGGTTCCCGCAAGTATATCAAGACATCATCGGCGTTCAAAGCTATTTTGCTCTTGAACCCAGAAGGTGTTATGATGCCTTTTTTCAAGGAAATTAGACCTAATCTTTATTGCAAATGACTTGATTGCTAAGGCAAAAAGCATTGGAGACAATGGACAGCCTTTCCTTCCCTGGACAAGTCAAACAAGGGAGATTGGTAGGTGTAATGAAAGCAGAAGTCTGAGGATTATTATATATAGCAAATATACCTCTACAGGATTGGTTCCCAAAGCCAAACACTGTCAAGACCTGTGTGAAGTGTTTCCATTCCAAATTATCAAAATGCTTTCTCGGTGGGTCACAGCAGGGAGAACCTTGTAGCAGGCAGGGTCCTGCACTGTATAGCTGCCCTGAAGCTGTTTTCCCGTTACCAGCGGTGAACTAGAGTGAGTCGCACCCAGAGGGACGGAGGCAATTAGCACCGGATTGGTGCCGAGAAAGCCGAGCCTCCCTACGGGACCTACAAGTGACGGCCCCCGGCGTGAGCGCCTCAGGCATGCGCACCTAAGGGCTGCACGTACAAGGGCGCGCCGCCTTAGGCTTAGGCCGTGGCCAGACCTTAATCGCTGTGGCTAACACTCTGCTGTAGTTTAGCCTTGCTGGTGGTACTCAATTGAGGATACTTTCTTTTATGGCCTACTGGGCTATTGGCCCCGAATTATCTTTGTTTGTTTCCGAGACCATTTGAATGGCCAAGAAAAGAGGACGTCGGGAGTCTTCCCTGCCGAGTGAGCAGCCCGATACAAAGCAAAAAAAATTGGACTCTCTTTTCATGACCATGTCTTCCAAAGGTACCTTGGGAGGGGCGGTTGCACTTGCTAACTTACATAGCCCCACATCATCGCCCCCTCCTCAGTCAAGCCCTCAGTCAGATGGGGAAGTGTCAGTTCGATAGGCTCTAACTTTTGGTTTAAATAATACCCCCTCCCCCCAAGGAAAGGGGGATGCATTTATTGCAGCTCAGCGGTTATCTATGGATGCACATACCCTATCGTATAAACTTTGGGGCGATCAATCCTGTCTTATAATAGAATTTTCAGAAACGTTGCATGCTCAACTTGAGGACATTGGTCAAGTCTTAAAAAGCCAAAAGGCTCAATTGCACACTTTGGTGGAGCATGTAACTAAATCTAATGGTGGACTCCCTGGTTCTGATGCTTCTGTCTCATGTAAGGGTAGATGTAATTCCACCCAAGGAATAGAAAAGGCTCACAATTCTGTTTATCAGGCCGAGGGGTTGTTTGCTCCCTTATAGGGCAGCCTGCATGGGCATGCTAGCCCTGTGGGTAATTACAACCTTGCAACCCATAGACCATTAAAGATGGATAAGAATGTATTCTCTGTAAGGGTATAGCCACTTCCAAATGGTACTTTCCCCCGATGGTTTAATAAATCAGCTATATAACGACACCCCTCCTCTATCTTGGCCCATCCAGTTTCCCTTTGGCAGGTGCAGACTTACCAAATCTTACCATCCTCGAGGGGCATTCAGAGGTTGGTAGTGCGGTTTCGGACCCCACAGATTGTCAATCACCTATTGTCCAACGTGGATCTTTTTGCATCCTGGGGGGTGGCTTTGGGGGAGGTTTTGATTGACACTGTGCCTCGCCCTTTGTTAACTGTTGCGGGACAATCATGTGGGAGGCCAGTAGCTCAATATCCCTCTAATAGTGCCTCTGAGGGCAGGCATATGGCAGAGGGATGTTATACTGGGGGTCCTAAAGAACCAATTAATCATTCTCTGGATAAATTGGCTATACCTTTGGCCCAGACAGCAGAATCTTCAGCTATTTTGCCCAGGATGGCCCCGCTAGGCAGGCCAAGGGCCAGTTCCCTTCCCTCATTACCAGATGTGGATGAAATGGATTTTGCGGCATCTGTTTTTTTGAATTTGCCTGGCTTGGGGAGGTTTGATATAGGAAATGTCATGGGGGATACTTCTAAGCTATCTCCCCCAGTTAATCAGCCACAGGTCAGCTCCACTTTAATGCTGACAAAATTGAGGGAGGGGTTGGTGACCAATTTGGGGGGGAAATTCCCGGCAGGAGACAATTGAGGTGGCTTTGGAAACTGAGCACCCAGATAGCTGAGACAGGCTGTGTCATGACTCTGATAGCATAAGGATATGCTCCTGGAATGTAGCAGGATGGACTAGGCTTGCAGGTTTTGCAGAGGCTATGAACTATTTGGCCCAATTTCATATAATAGCGCTCGAAGAAACTTGAGCTACTTCCTTGCCAGTATTTGAGATAGATATATATTTATTAATGTTTAACCAAGTCGTAACATATTACAAAAGACAGAAACTGTCACATACAAAAACACATAAAACAAAGAAATAATTAAAGCTAATCGGAGCCTTACATCTACCAACATATATATCCCCCGGGATCAGGGAGCCCCAATTTCAGCCTAAGGGGCCAAATTGTCAACCCTCCCATCCTTACGGATATCATATAGAAAAGAAGCCACATTTTTTGTAAGAATTGCATTACACCCTTCCAAACAAACAAGCAGTAAGATCTCAAATCCCGTTGCTCAAGGCTCGCTGCCAACCATCTATCACGACTGGACCGAGAGAGCTCTCAGAAGAATAAAAGATGGTCCAATGAGGCCACTGCTCGTAAAGAGCAGTTACAGAGGCAGAGAGCCGGCGGCACCCCCTGAAAGCAACCCTCTGTCATAAGCGTAGGGAACACATTCATCCTAGCCATACTGAAACACCTCCTGACCTGGGGATGGCGTTGCTGTGAGAGATATAAGGGCGGGAAGCTCAGCAAATTCAAACAAATCCACAAGACCCACCATAGTTGCTTTAGAGCAAGATCGGTGATCTCTTCCTGCCGGCTAATATCTGTGAGTCTCTGCTTAATTGCTTTCTTTGTTGCTAAATAGCCCAGGGTACAAAGGGAGGCTAATGGTAGACTTATGCTGTTCAGCTTCCGCGACACCAACTTAGCCCATGGGCTGTGAAACTAGTCCCTTAGCGCAGCACATGCCAATGGGGCAGCCAATCCATAATGTAATTTCAACCAGTATGAAAGTGCAAGAATCCAGACCAAGGTGTCTATGGGTAATACCCCACACTCGAGCCAAATTGCAGCACAAGACGCATGACTGGGGAGCTCAAGCAGCGACCTAAGAAATGTAGTTTGTGGGTGCTCAAGCATAGAAGTTCTCCCCAGGGTCCAGAATTGGGCCCCAAGCAAAAGCTGGGCAAGACACCTGGCTTGATACACCCTAACAGCTGGCATTATCAGGTAAACTCCTTGTGATTTAAAATAACGTCCAATCACCTTCCCCAGCAAATTGGCCTGGGCACAGGCAGTTGCAAGATGGGCCACCCATCTACCATTGGACTGAAAAGTCAGTCCAAGGTACTTGTAACTGGCCACCTGTTGTAACTCGTGGGAGTCCAAGAACTACCTATATGTCCGTCTTTTAGTAGAAAAAAACATAACCTGGGTTTTTTCATAATTAACCTCCAGATGATTAACGGCACAGTATTGACCCAATGATCGCAGTTGCCTGCCCAAGCCTACACGGGTTTTGGACAGCAATATCACATCATCTGCGTACAGTAAAATGGCAGTCTCCTTATTCCCAATCTTAGGGGGATGATTATCCAAGGAGGTAACAGACATAATTAGATCATTAACATAGATGTTAAAGAGCGTGGGGGCAAGCACACACCCCTGCTTGACCCCACGTTCTGTCCGGATCAGGCCGGACAAAGAACCCACCTGATCAACCCTCACACGTAGGGAAGTGTCTGTATATAACCTCCGAATAAGAAAAAGGAGCCTTGGATCCATTGCAGTCAATGATGATTTGTGTCATAGATGGTTTCTAGAGACCAAATCAAATGCTGCCCGAAAATCTACAAAGGCAGCGTAAAGTCCCATGTTGGAGGCATATTTGCTGACCAGATGACTTAGACCCAAACAATGGTCAGATGTGGAATGGCCCGCCCTAAAGCCATTCTCCTCGTCCCTTAAAAATTGTTCCCCTTCCAGCCACGCCTCCAATTTACCCAGTAGATATCTGGCATATAACTTCGCGACAATGCTAAGGTAGTTCTTGGGCTGCTGGGGGGGGGGGGCTTTTTATAAATAGGGACCACCTCCGCCTGTTCCCATAATTTGGGAAGCTTCCTGTTCAATTAATTCCAGAAAAAAGGCGGGCCAAAACGGGCCCACCACGTGGCCACGTTGATTTGAATAACTCCACTGGCAAGCCATCCGGACCTGCAGCTTTTCTTTTCTTGAGTTTCTGGAGCAAATCCATCACCTCCTCTGGTGTAACCAAAGGCCAGGGAGGTAAGGAGCTCAGCACTGCAAAGGGCACAGCAGGGTCCAAGGCATACAAATCAGAGAAATGGGGCTCCCAGACCTCTGCTCCTACCTTTTGAGGGATTTGCACTTCGAGCCCTCACACAGCCCCTAACAAGTCTCCAAAAACACGCTGAGTCCCTATTCTTTGCCTGCTCTACCTTCACCCATTGTTTCAGATGGTATTCCCTCTTTTTGGAACGTATAAGCTGCTTATATTTAGCCCTAATCCGACATAGCGAACCTAAATTACAAGGAACCCTATCCCACCTAAGCTGCCGGTATAAAAGCCTCAGTTCTTTCCTAGTCAAGTAGCACTCCCTGTCAAACCAAGGGTTCCCAGGTGATCTACAACCCACTACCCTGCCCTGGCTGCTAGTTCTAAAAAACTCCTTAAGATCTCTTACAACTATTCCGTAACCCACCAAAAGATCCTCCATATCTTGGACTACCTCAATCCCCTGTTGCCATGTTGACCCATCAGCCGAGGCCAGAAGCTGGGTAATATCCCCTTCAAGGTCCCGGTTCCAACCAAATTCCAACCTGGGGCTCTAAGGGAGATAACAAAGATCTCCCACATACTAATTCCTTCCTCCCCAGAATCAGCTGTACTGGAAGATGATCACTTCCGGGGTGAAAACCCACCTCGAATCGTTCAACCTGGGAGTACAGAAGGCCTGAGATCATCATCGGTCTAACACGCTGCATCCCAATGTTGACAGAAATGTGAACTCAGCAGGACAATCCTGCAAGGTCGTACCACTTAGAACTATCAGATCTAAATTGAGTCCATTGCTATTCACACTCTGATCCTTGGACGGCCGCAATGGTCGCTCACCGAGATCCTCCGTAATCCCAAAACCTCCAGCGCTAAATAGGGCCTCGTCAGACACCCCCAGTTGAGAATTGAGATCCCCTACCAGAAGGATCCCAGCTTCTGCGTGCATCTTTTAAATAGATTCTATAAGGAGTGTTAATTCCTGCCAGCAACTTTCCCTGTAATAATGCGACGTACAGGGAGGAATATAGGCGTTAATAACCGCCAAAACCCCCTTGGGGAATTGCAGCATTACTCCGCAACTGAAAGTACAAGACCCAGGGGGTGGATAATAAGCCTCTACCAGCCCCCTAGATATAAGGCAGACACACCCACCACTTGCATGACCCTTCCCTCCTATCGGCAACGCATCCACAGAGAAGGAATCAAAGCCAGGCAAAGAAAAAGGGCCCTGGTACCAAGTCTCTTGTAAGCAGACTATGTCGTTGCCCACAAGGAAGGACAGAAAATCACTATCACCCTGCTTTGCCCGTAAGCCTGCAACATTCCAGGACAATATCCTGATCCCGGGAAAAACCTAGTCAGTATTGTAAGTTCACTCCCAGCAACTAGATGACCCTCCAACTGCTGCACACTCACCACATTACCTCTAATGTGGGGACTACTCTTCTCCTCCTTCACCCCCATTTGCGGAGTTATACTTCCCCCTGGTTTGCTTCCTTGGTCGGTTTTCTCCTCTGCTACCCTATCAAACACAAAAGAGGAAGGGATATTCCAAGGCACCTCTACTCTACTCTCATCCTGGTGAACCTTGACCCTCCGTACCCCTGAGGGCACACATACTATATTACCATCCTCAGCAGGCTCCAACTGTCTATCTGCCACCCACCGGGCAGTTGTATGAGCTTCCTTACTTACTCCTGGATTAAGTAGGTACATTTCCCTGGGATTTTGCTCCCCGTCCACCGTAATAAAACTCCCATCATCTTCTCCTGAAATAACCTGGATGGAAGGGGAGTCATACACCACCGCATGGGAAGATCTTTCCTTACTCAATTCTGAGCTGGGCTCCGTGTTCGGGCTAGCTGATCTCCTGTGTTCCAGATGCCACAATGGGCTCTTGAACTGCTAACTTTGTATACAGAGGAGCCCCACCTCCAACAGCCTCCCCAATCTGCACTTCCCCATCAGGAACCTGCAACCCCTCTACCACTTCCATCGGTAATTCCCCGACAGGAACAAGTGGGGGAGAGTTAGCTAAAGGGGGGAAAGGACCAGCAGCCACAGAGCCCATTCCATCGGGGGGGATAGCAACTGCACCCTGTTCAACCCCCCCATGGGAGGGAGAGAACCCCTTTTCCCCACATGGGGTCTACGGCTACGTAAAAGTGGAATAAAATTTGGATTGTCCGGGCTAAGTTGGACCACACCCTGCGCACCCAACTTAAACAAGTTAATCTCTTTATCCCTCCTCAACTGTAACCCACTGGCTCTAACAAAAATTCTAGCCAGTCTAATGCCATAATGGCAAAATTTACCCAAATGCTTCCAAACAACACACACAAAAAGCAGTTTCTGGAAAGAGATCAAATAACTACACCTACTTGAGCCGTGAAAGATAATCCTATGAGCTCAGATATCCCGGGGGGGCAAATCCAAATCCAGTCAGGAAAGACAGATTTGCAGCTGCCCGTTCAGGTGTATCCCAAGCTGGCAACTGGCCATTAGGCAGGAGAAAGATCGTAAACGCAATTGCTTCCCTGCAAGGGGCCAGCAGACCATCCACCAAGCACCCACCAGGGGGGAGGGGGGAACGATTGGCCCTGACACTGGCAAGTCCATCCTGCTGATGGGCCCAGAACGAGCACCAGTAGCCTGGGCCTGATAAACCTTAGCTACCACCCCGTTGCCCTGGTAGGAAAAACCCTCACTCAGTTCCTTCAGTAAGTCCATATTCCCAGCAATCAGTTTAAGATAATCAAATATTAACAAAGTCTTATAAATAAGAGAAGTCTGTTCCGCCAGTTGTTCCAGCAATGGCTTATCGCTCGACATCGGCACTTCCCCTGACCGAACTGAAGCCAGCAAATTGCCCACCCTTGTTGCCCCCAAGAGCCGACATTCAGGGGTAGGCTTATTAGAAACAGAAAGCATATCCCCTGTCGTAGGTCCCAAACATGTAGGAAAGACAGCGGAGGGCCCATCTTCTAATTCAATAGGCAGGAGTGAAACACCAGGAGCCGGCAACCTCATTGAACCCAGAAAAAAAGTCTCAATTTTTCTTTGCTTTACCTGTGGAGAGTCCATGGAGGCCTCCTTAGCCGGTTGTTTCCTGCGTGCCACCATACCAGAGGCAACCAGGAAACACTCCAAGAGAGGTGGACGGTGTCTGACAAAGCCAGACCCCAACAAATATTCCGAAAAAGGCCAGGCACAGCTCAGCAGCTACTGGCGCCGAAGGGTGCGCCTTTGCGCGCACAGCCCTTAGGGGCGCTGCCGGGTGCTGCTGCTGTTTTGAAGTGTCCCGGGAAAAGGGGTGCATCCTGTGCGCACGCGCGGAGCCCACCTCACGTTTCCCAGCTGCTGCAGACCCACAATCAATACCCCGGCACCAATCAGCCGCTCCAGGTCCAGTCACCGTTTTCAGGGCTGCAAAAGAGTCTCCGCGTCTCTAGGGGAATCCCTCTGGCTGCTTCAGTATTTGAGAATTATATATCGCATTTTGTGCCAGCTACTCTGCCCTTAGCTAAGGGCCGGCCGAGTGGAGGGCTGGTGTGTTTTCTCTCCAATTCATTGAAAGCCCAGATAGTTGCAGTTTATTCTAACCCCCCGTGTTTCCTGGCAGTAGTAATCAGCACCGAGGGACATATAATTATTATTGCCACAACTTATATCCTCCCAGCAAATGTCAAATCTTATAATGTGAGATACTGATCTGTTGTGATTGAGGAATTGGAGGAGGTTTTGGTGACCCATCCCCAAGGGAAAGTAATTCTAACAGGCAATTTTAATGCTCATATAGACCAGGATGACGAATCACTCAGTCAGTATTGTGTCCAAATGGAGAATGACACCTCATTAGCCCCTAGGCGCTCCAAAGATAAATTGGTAAACGCTACAGGCTTACTTTTTGTCAAAATGTTGACGGAACTCAATCTGGTTATTTTAAACGGTTCTGGTTATGAGGATATTTGTGGAGAATGTACATATATAGGCCCTGCTGGTTCCAGTGTGGGGGATTATGTGGCGGCCTCGCCGGAACTGATACCCTTTATCAGGAATTTTGTGGTGGACTCCTGTCAAGAGAGCAATCATCTGCCCCTGGATCTTAATCTTAAACTTAGAATATCCAGGGTGCTTTCATTGCCCAGGGAGGGGCCTTCTCTCCAGGCTGGGGCCCATCATATAACTATTAAGCTTAGTGAGGCAGTCCTGGATAGTGTGGGTTCCCTCTTGGTGGAGTACCCATGTACTACTTGGGGGACAGAGGTGACCCTGGGGGAGGAACATCTGGATATTATTGGGAAATTTTCCTCCCTGAGCGATAAGATAACCAATTTGCTATTAGCCCATGCTCCTGGCCCAGTAAACTTCAAAAACCAGAATCCCTACCGTAAACCTTGGTATGATGTAGAATGCAGGCTGCTCAGAGAGCGGATGGTATCAATATATTTGGAGTACAGAAAGGGGAGTTATGCTTGTCTTCCCTTACAATACTTTCACCTCTACAAAGCACCTCTACAAAGCCACTATTAAGAATAAGAAGTGGCTATCTTGGGGAAATTATTGGGGGACACTGGTAGCCTCAGCCGAAGCACAGGACAGTAAAAATTTCTGGTCATTGGTAAACAGCTGGGGCAAACCTAGGCTAGATCCATTGCCAGTGTTGGTCCCAGACTCTATATGGATTACCCATTTTCAAACATTGTATGCTGGTAATCCTATAGTTTCTGGTTTCCAAGTAACCACAGAGGAGTTGGCTCTTTTATCAGCATGGCCACCAGTGGCAGCTAGTGAAATTGTGGAGATCATTGGTACCTTCAAACATGGCAAGGCACCAGGACCAGATTTAATTTCAATTGATTTAATTAAGAACGGTATAGATTGGTGGGCTCCAATGTTGGCCGCCCTCTTTACACAGATAAATGGTACAGGAAATATGCCGGCTGTATGGGGAAAGGCAATTGTGGTACCTATTTTTAAAAAGGGCGATCGGGCCTTGCCAGCCAATTATAGACCTATTAGCCACTACAAGTAAAATTTATGGTAAGTGGCTTCTGCTTAAACTTAATGCCTGGTTGATTCAGGCCGATATTCTCTGCCCGGAACAGGCTGGCTTCCAAAAGGGCCGCTCCACGGTTGAACACTGCCTGATTCTCCAGCATTTAATTGAAAAATATGTGGCCTGCAGTCAAAAATTTTATGTAGCATTTTTGGATCTTAGACAAGCTTTTGACAGGGTTAGTAGGATTATTCTGTGGGAGAAATTCGGAGAAATGGGCATTGACAGAAGGTTATTGTTTCTTTTACAGCATTTGCATAATAGTTGAGGAATCTTGGGAGTAGTGTTGTTGGATTATTGGAGAAGTATTGCTTAAATTGACCTGGATATTTGCTAAAACTAAAACCAATAGTTGGGTAAAGGAATTAATCTGATCTGCGAATAACAAGTCAGAATTTGTGGTTATTTCAGGGGAAAGCTCTGCCACGGTAACCCCTGTAGACGAGCAAGGCAATTTCCTAATTATATAACTTTTCAGTTGACAAAGGTGTGATATTTACAGGAATATTGCTATGTTCTGAATTATTGTGATTCTCTTATCGTTAGTTGTCACTCAGGTTGCTCACATTGTTATACAATATGTATGTGTATTTTGTGTGCCTATGGTAAAAGTTAGGCAAAAGGTAGCTGAATATAAGGGATTGGGCTCTCAGTCCTTCATAAAATGAGATGTTAATTTTTATTGCAGATGTAGGTGGCTGCCTCAAATGCAGGTGGTTGCTTTAAAATTTTGTCTTAAAATTTTGTGTCAGAGATTGCAAGTTTGCAACTCGGATATTTTAAAGTTGTATTTATGTATGTGAGCCTGAATTAAATCAAGTAGACCAAATAATATATTATTAAAGAGAAGTGGCAGGTTATAGTTACGATCTCTTGTCCTTCTGATTTAGCCTCATTTTGTTAAATTATGTCAATTACTAGTTTAAATTTTTTTCAATGGCATTGAGTTATTGGTTCTGCAGAGTGTGGCTCACAACATTATCCTGTTCCATATCTTTTACCTTATATAACTTTATTATTTATATGTTTTATGTTTTTATATGTTATACGTTATGTCTTTGTATTGTTTTGTATGTACGTTCTTGTTGATGGCCATGGCGAAAGCCTGAGCCGAAATAAATTTTCTATGAATAATACCATGTTGGCTGTTAAGGCCGAGCGCTCAGGCTGTTTAACAGAATTAATTCACACCAGTATAGGCATGAGACAAGGATGCGTTCTGGCACCCACACTTTTCAATTTATTTATAAATGGAGTGATTCCTCTCCTGGCCTCGTTTCCCTTTTCCCTCAAAAACTGGCACATCGCTTGGTGGGCTGTCTCTTGTATGCAGATGACATTGTGATAATGTCGCAGACTAGGGTGGGCCTAAACAGACAGTTTGTTCTGTTGACAGAAATCTGCAAAACAGACCATCTTGCAATAAATCAGGACGAATCCAAAATCTTGGTCTTCTCCAGGTCACGTAAATCCTGTTCTTGGTCAATAGGGGGCCATAGGGTCTCCCAGGTTAAAAGCTTCCAATATCTGGGGCTGAATTTTCAAGTATCAGGCGCCTGCGATAATCACTTAGAGCTCTCTCAACAGCTAGAGGTGCAGGGCTTGTTGTGTCCAAACTCTTCCTTAGTTCAGGGAGGGTTGCGGTGGAGCCTGCAATTAAGATTCTGAATGCAAAGGTGTGGGCACAGCTCCTTTATGGAGCGGAGGTTTGGGCCCCACTTATACAACCTAAGCTGGGGAAGTTGGATAGCCTCCAGGCCAGGTGCCTGCAGAGGCTTCTGAGGCCCTTTGCGGCCATAAGGGTGGAAGTGGGACAATTGAAATGGACATCGGTTGCATGGGGTCTAGTCTTTAAATTTTGGACGAAACTCCGTAAGTCCTGAGGTAAGGGGCTGGTACAATTCTGGCAGGTAGATACATTAAAAAATAAGTGGCTAAAAGCAGTGGAGAGCTATATTTGCAGGCTGGGCTTCCATCCAGAATACTGGGCTCAGAAAGGTCTGGGCATGATGATTAAGGAATTAGCCAATAGGCTTTCCGATAGGGAATTGCAGGAGGAGATGGCCAGTATTAGGGCTTCTCCCCATGTATCGGATTATCTTCCCTATATTCATTCTCGCCCATGTATGGCCAAGTATTTGACTTTAGGTTTATCTGAAAGGGGTAAATACCTTTTCATGTGTGCACGTCGAAATGTACTTCCTTCCATGGTGCTGGAAGGACGATTCAATGCCATCGAGTTTGCTGATAGAGTGTGTCCATTTGATAGACAGCATGTTGAGACGGTAGCCCATATTTTGTTTAGCTGACGTCTGTATGACACTCTCCTTTCACGTTTTTTGGTCAACTTTCTGCAGAATTTTCCGAGTAAGTCCGAGAACAATTTGCCTGTGCTGGCTTTAGCAGACTTAGATACTTCAACCACGACTGCGGTTGCCCAATATCAGGTGGCCGCATTTAATCTACGAAAACTGTTTTTACAGTTCAGACAGCCCGTTGGAACAGTATCAAGAGACATGACACGCATGGGTTTTGGGGATTAAAGGCCATGGATTGGCCATCGGTTATTTTTTGTACTCTTAGATGTCTCTCCCTCAATGAGCGGAATTGTATGTGATCTTATTATTGTATTGTATTGTTTGTTTGTTTTTGTCTTTTTGGCTTACGGCTGCAAATAAATTCTAAATTCTAAAATGCTTTCTCTGCATGTAGAGAGAGCAAGTGCATAAGATGAGTTATGATTAACATTATGAATCCGATTCAATCTAATATTATCAGATATATGCTTGCCAGTGACACATCCTGATCTGGATGTATTGATTTGGGTAAGATGATGTTTAATCTATTTGCTAGCACTTAGGCATAGATTTTAGCATTCACATTAATGAAATAGGTCTGTATGATGCACAGTTGGTAAGATCTTTGCCTTCTTTACGAATGACCTCAATCTTTGCTTCCTTGCAAGAATCTGGAACAGGCCTTCTCAACTCATTGCGAACACTGAGGGTGTTTGCCCAGGTTGAGAGAGTGCTCTTTGGCGGAGGATGACTTGGTGTTTGCAAGCACTGATGGGCTCTTTCACACCTCCCTTTCCAGCATGTAAGCCAATCAGATCGGAGTGGTTTTACTCTCTGATTAGCTTCCGAGGACTGTAAAGGGAGGCATGCAAGAGCCAATCAGAAGGAAATTCCAAGAGGGATTCCCCTCCGATTGACTCTTGTGCACCTTGCTTTCCAGCGTGCAGGAGCCAATCAGAAAGGAACTCCATGTGTCTGGAGTTCTTGCCGCTGTTCTTACTCCACTATCTCCAGGCAAGTAGAGGGGGGTCTGAAGGGGGTGCCCCCCTGTGCACTCTGCACAGGAGGGGAGGCTCTGGGGTAGGAGAGGGTTTGCCTGGGCCCCAGCAACCCAGGGTAGGGTTGGGGGGAGGTGCCTCCTGCGCACTCTGCACAGGGTGGCTCTGGGGTGACAAGGGCACAGTGAGGTGGCCCCCATCGCCACCTCACTGCCACCCATCAGCCTCCCCCAGGGTAACAAGGGCACAGTGGCCTCCATCCCCACTCATTGCCACCCGTACCACCCACCAGCCTCCCCCAGGGTAGCAAGGGAACAGCAACCCCCATTGTCCCTCATCCCCACCCCACTGTTTCCCATGCCAAGGCCACCCACCAGCCTCCTCCAGGGTAGCAAGGGCACAGCAGCCCCCACTCCACTGCCTCAGCACAGATCAATCCACCCACCTTGATGTTTTTATGCAAGCTCTGCTATGGGTAGTGGATTTTTGTCCCCACAGCACAGCTCACATAAAAATAAGTGAAACATATTTTTCATTTTTTTACAGTGACCCCACTGCTGTGGGGATTTTTGTAGCACTTATTTTTTTGTGCTGTGGGCAGTGGGGACAAATATATCTTTTTCACTGTGGTAAAAGAGCTCATGTTTTTATCTAAGCTGTATTGTGGGCAGTGGATTTTTGCTGTGGCAGGTTCTTTTTGCCTCCACTGCCCATTAGACAGCTCACACAAAAATAAGTGGGAAATATTTTTAAGGCACTTGGGGAGGGCACGGCCCAGTCACGTGATGAGGGGCAGGGCCCACTTGCTGGGGACATGCAGGGGGCAGAGCTGACGTGATGCTCACTTGCTGGGGGCCAGAGCCACTGAGGTGCTCTTCACCCATAAAACGTTGAGAACCACTGATTTGGAATGTCATCACCCTGCATTATGATATTAAACAATTCTATTCATACTGGGACCAGGACTTGGTTTAGAGCTTTGTAGTATTCCCCAGAGAACCGAACAGGGCCTGGAGCTTTGTTAGATTTTTTTTTTTTTTTTAATTACTTCAGTAATTTCTTCTGTTGTGATCTGCCTTCAACAAATGCCATATCCTCTTCTGAGAGCTATGGTAATTTTACACTTCTTGGGTATCTGTTTATTAGCTCATGTTTTGGATGTTCTGAAGAGTATAAAGTGTGGAAGACGTTGACAGATATTTTAGAGATCTGTTTCATACCAGTTACTAATTCTCCCTCTCTGTTTCTAATACAAGTGATAGCTGATTTTTCTTGTTTTGTTTTTAAATCTTCTAGCTAAAAAAGCCTGTTTGCTCTGTCACCTTTTTCATAGTATTTTTGTTTTATATACCTATGTGTTTGCTCTGCCTTACTTGTTTTGTTACAGTACTTCCTAATTTTTTCAGATGACAGGTTATTTACAATAGACATGTCTCCAAGCTGTAGAGATTCAACAAAGTAAGGAAACAGTTCTCCATGGCATGAGGCAACAAAGTCTGTATTCTATATCTACATCAGTTGAGCATTGTGCCAGGGAGTGGGGACAATTGCAGGCACCTGGGAGCCATTGGTGCCAAGAAAATGGAGGCTGGCGATTGGTTCAAGGGTATAGTGGGGCAAGAATGGTTTAATATCGGAATAAAGTCTGGTGACTGAATTTTAAATATTTTTTTTGCTCCCGGAGTTGAATCTGAAATACATGCCCCGATTGTGAATATTCACTTTCAGTTTCTGTATATAGTAAACAGAAATCTTCTTCAATCTAGTTTTTTTTTGTTTTTTAATTGCATTTAACTTTGCTCTATTTTTTTCCTCAAATACATTTTAGGTCACATTCCAGACTACCTATATTGTAAAGCAGCCCTGCCTTCTCCAGTCACATCACTTCCACCAAAGAAAATACCAAAAGAGTTTATAACAAAATATAGGCATGGGGAAATAAATCCAATCTCAGCTTTGCATCAGTATGCACAAATGCAACGTGTTCCACTTGAACTGAAGGAAACTGTAACAACAGGTAAGTGCTTTAGTTTTAAAGGGAAATGTTCTTGTTAATAGACATTGCGTGGTAAAGGGTGGCTTGAGCATCTCCTGCGTGGTATGAATGTGTTTTTAATATTATTATTTGCCATGTATCTGTACAATGTCCTTATTGATTGCTTTTTCAGGAATTTTGTAGAAATTAGCGTCTCATGAACGTTCAACCTTTATTATATGCAACTCTGCTTAACACTTTGTGTTGCAGGCACACCTGGTTTGCGCTGGCTGCAATCAGAACGTTCTAGGTGTCTTTTTTTTCTCTCCCCTTTTGGGGGTGGGGGGGAAGGCGACTTTAACAGTTCCATGAGAGGCTGGATGAGTATCTCTAAGGCTGCTGGTGTGACAGCTCACCACCTTCTCCTTTCCAATTACTAAAAAAATTAAATTCCAAATGAAATAGTAACAATTGGGATCTATAAGAGTGAGGACTCTCTAGTTTAAACAAGGCCTGAAACTTCAGTTCCAACTCCAGGAGCAAAAAAAAATTCAGTTGCCAGACTTTATCCAGATATTAATGTGAATGCAAAGGAACAGGAAAATACTGAATTTTAGCATTATTCCAAACGATACTATGACTTAAACAAGTACAGACAAGAATTAAAAACTGCATGGTTTAGCAGCTCTGAGAAATAAACAGCCGGGCCAATATGGTATCACAAGGTTTACGTGCCCCACTCTAGAGCAGCAGTTAAATGGTTTAAAAAATCAGGGGCTGCTGACTCAACTTGGGAGAAGGAAGCAGAGATGAATGTATGCACAGATCCATGATCTAAACCCACCTCCTTGAGTGTACTTCTTAAACACCCTCACCCCCAACTTCTGTGTGGTCCTGGGAGCTTGTGCTAATTTTCAAAGTGGTCCCTGGCAGGGAAAAATTTTCCCCACTCCTTTTAAATAGTGATAAAATACAGGCTAATGTAAAATCTAAAAACAGACCAGAACTACAAGTGCCAATGCCATTTGCTTAGATCCAAAGATACAAAAAACAGTATTGTATCTGACAAATTCAACTGCTTTGCTGCAAACCACACATATGCAGGTAGGTGTGTGTGTTTGTAAATGAATCCAAAATAGACACAAAGTACCAACTACATAGGACAGGAGCCTAATACTATGATGGTTTTTAAAAGGAAACTTAAATATGAAAGGGATCACACTGCAGAAGCAGGGTTGGCACAGTATTTACTAGGGGGTTGTTTTTCCAGGTAAAACTTGGTTTTAACTGTCCTGGGGGAAAGGTAGCTTTTCCCACCCTAGAAAAACTAGTTATTCCTAGTATATAAAGCATTAGTATTTTCTGTTGTTAAATCTGCTTTATTAATACACAGCAGATTGCAGTGGATAACACATAGGCAATCACAATTTAGAAATATAACTAAAACTACTATATATAAGACCATCATTAGATTATATGAAAAACAACAATGCAGAGCTAAGACCCAGCCAGAATCCATATTAAGCCCCTCCCCAGTTGGCCAGGGACCCCATTAAGACACCTGTGGCCCCTGTGACAGAGCTGCACCTGTGGTCCTTATAGCTACATCCCTGCCCTGTGCAGTAGCTGCACTGAGTCTCCCTCCCCATTGAGGCTCACTTCCCAGGGCTCTCACTGGTGCTGGGGGGTGGAGCCAATGGCAGTTTACTTCACCACCCCACTACACCCCTGAATCAATCACCAGCCTCAGTTTTCTGGGTGCCAATGACTCCCAGGTACCTGCAAATCTCGTGCCCTGGTGTAAATGTTCACCGAGAAATATAAAACATTTAACTGAATCTAGTGAAACTTCTGTATTTATCTTCTTCAACCTCTTCCCCATCCTGGAGTATGGCTGCTGAGCGCAAGTAAATTACCAGAAGTTTAGCCTTTCTCTAGTATGGTGGCCTTTACCAGAATGATGAATGAACAATGAAGATGTGTAAAGTGTAGTTTATAATAACAGATCCAACCCAGGACCTTAAATCTCATTGGAATGAATGTTTCTCAGGTGCCTTCCATTCAAGTACCTCCTGTGGCTTGTGTAGAGGTAGGTGTGTGTATAATAATTGTCTGCTCTCACAGCTGTTCTAAGTCAGTGAGAGAAATCAGAAGTGTCTGGCATCCCAGTTCTTGATGATCTCACCAAGTTTCTCCCCATCAATCTGATCTGCTGTGTATACTGAACTAAAGTAATGATGTAAACCCAGACGAATGCTATTATAAACTGGATTTTGGGGGATTGTAAATGTTTACACAATTAACAGTGTTTTCTAACCACTTTGCTTTATGAGGGTTCTGTTCTCTGTCCCACGTAAGTTACGTTGCGTATTCAAGTTAGAGACTATCAAGCAAAGTAACAACAAACCTAACAAAGCCTGAGTTTTGAGATTATGATCTTTATATAGCACCCACCTGGCATAGCACTCTGAACGCTTCACATGTAACAAATTAACACACAACTTTTAATCCTCACAACAACCCTGAGAGGTAGATTAGGTTTAGAGAACATTGTGACTGGCCCAAGGTCACCCAGTGAGTTGCTGGCTAAGGTGAGACTTGAATCAGGATCCCTCCTACCTCTCTATCCTAAGTACTGTGCACTTAGCCATTACACCACTCTGGCTCTTAATTCTTTCATAGCTAGTACACGTCCAATCCTCACCGTTCAAATGCCTATCGCAGTAGAACTGACCCGATATAGTTAACAAAACAGAGACTTGTCAAACACAGAATAGCAGCAGACTCAACCCTGTCTGCATCTTAGACCGTGTTTTTATTTATTTATCTTTTCTGGATTTCATGTAAGTTCCTATCCCTCACCGATCCCTAAAATGCTATGAGCTACCACTGGGATGGCATGAAAATATCTAGATATTTTAAAAAGTAGATTTTGCACTTATATAAAATTACATTTATTGCTTTGTAATACTAATTTTTCATGCTACTACTAGTGGTAAATTACTTTTTAAACCAAAAGGGTCTGGGTAGCAACAAAGAGGTTCGGGGGTAGGGAGAAGAAATCCAGCCCACAGGAGGATAAATGGCAGCTGCTGGCTGGGATTCTGACACTTCCTTGTGGCTGCATCTCCAACAGGAGTTCAGCAATTTGAGGCAGGCAGGGGGAGAGAAAGGAAACACTCCTCCCCCAGGCTGCTAGAGCTCTTCTTAGAGAAGAACGGTAACTCAGTAGTACCTGCCTAAAGTTTTCTGCTCCTGGTAGCTCAGCCCTTCCATGGTAGTGGGGGTGGTGAGGATGTAATAGTGGAGGTGGTTACACATTGCTCCCATCTTTCTGATCTCTGCCGGGAGAGATGCCTGGGAGGGTGGGGGGTACAGGGAGTCTTTTGGAGACTCAGGCAGCAGCTAAAGCTGTGAGGTTCCAGGTGAGGTGTCAAGACTTGGAGTGACACTTGCAAGCTTACCGGAGTAGCCCATGAGTCTTGGGTACCTTGTGAACCCCAGGTTAGAGCGCTATAAATTTCTTGTACCTTAGTTTCTGTATCTTTAAAACTAGGCTTTTGCTGTATCCAGAGAGGCCTACAAGTTTTAGGATTAGGGCAGAGATGAGAGCAAGTGTTCCCATTCTGAAGGGAAATAATGACCTTTCAGGAGTCCTTACGAGTGTCTGTTGGTATCTTGTCAGTTTCTGGTGGTTCTGTGCTTCTGTCATTCTATCCCAGACCCTGGTCAGTTCTTACTTTGGGTCGTTCCCCTATTTCACCAGCAGGAGGCAGAAACTTCTCTTTTTTTTTTTGCACATGTGCAGGGGAATGATCCTCACACTCCAGTTTCGTTTCTGCCTCTGGAGCTGGCAGGAGCAGATCTTGGAAGCTCCCCATAGAGGAGCCTTTAGAATTAAAAAGTCCCCAGAACATGGGGGATAGTGTGGCCAGCACTACCCGAGAATAGGGCAGGCCACCTCCGACAACGGGTTTAAGCCCACGGATCTGCTCGCCGCCTGCAACGCAGGCAGAGCAGGGCGCACGCATATAGCACCAGCGGCCTCCTCTCCGGCCCGCTCCCTGGCCAGTGGGAAGGCTGGGACTCGAGCTCAGATCTGTGCTGCGGCCCCGGTCCCACAGTTCCTCCATCGGGCCGACCTACCTCACCCCATGCAGCGGCCCACAACCCGAGGAACCAAGATGGCACTGGGTAAGCCCCAATCTGCCCCCGATCAGGTCAGGGAACAACCAAGGGAAGAACCCAGGGAGCAGGCCAGGGATCCGCCCAGAGAGAGATCCCAGCCCTGAGAACAGCGGGCAGAAGGGGTGGTGGACACAGAGCAGACCTCAGCCCCAGCCCCCTCCCCCCCCAATCCAAGGAGTAGGAGAGGTGCTGGGAAGAATGTCCTCCCTTGACTGGCTCTGCTAGGAAGGCAGGGAGTGCCCGAGAGCAAAGAGGAGACGTTCCCTCTCTGCTGCTTGAGACTCGGGCAAAAAAGCAGCAGGAAAGGGTAAAAAAAAAAAATACCTGCCAAAGCCTACTACTTGACTCCCCAGAAAAGCCAGAAAGTTTCCCCTGATCAGGGACTCCTCAGAGGAGGAAGAAGCAGCACAGGACTCGGACAGAGACTCTTTAAGGGAATCCGAATCTCTCCCCCCTCCCCGGCAACCATTCTCTCTACGTACTGCTCAGGAGAGGGAATTCCCCATGCAGCATAGAGATGAGCTGATGAAGCAGGTGATAAAAACCCTGCAGCTTAAAGAGAAGGTGCAAAAAGATGACTCTGACTCAGAGGCGGAGTTCCCCAGGGTGCACATTCCACAAGTCAATAGGAAAGACAAGGGAATCCCCTTAGGGCATTTGGAAAAGTAATATGTGAGTGGAAAGAACCTGGCAGAGCCTATAGAATGACAAAGACCCAAGAGGCGCTGTACTCGTTCTCTAGGTGCAAGAAAGGGCTGTTAGGCACCGCTAAGGTAGAGGCGGCAGCAGCTTCCCTGGCACGTCAAACCGTGTTCCCCACAGAGGGAGACTGTTATCCTAAGGATGCCACAAACAAAGGCATTGAATCTACCCTGAGAAGGGAATTTGAGGTGGCAGCCACAGTCCTCCGTATGGCCATGGTTACTTTGTATGTGGCCCAAGCCCTAATTAGCTGGTTCCATGTTATCCAGGACCCCAATATCTGCAAAAGAAAATCCAGTCATGACGACACATATACTCCTAGCCATTGCCTTCATGGCGGATTCCTCCACGGACACGCTTTTTTGGGCCTCCATGGCAGTGGCTGCCAGTGTTGCACTTAGGCACTGCTTGTGGCTGAGATCCTGAAACGGGGACTGGGTAGCCAAACATCTACTAATATCCCTATGAGGGGACCAAACTGTTTGTCACGTGCCTTGACAAGGTCTTGGCGAATGCCAATGACAAAGCCAAGAGACAAACGCTGCAAGAGTTTACTACAAAAAAGAAGTCCTTTCGTCTCCTGTACCAGTTCTCAGGTAACTTGGCAACATTTAGAAAGGGATATTCTCCTCTTACCTCCTCCTCCGCTGGGTAGCTCTAGTGCTGGCCGATAGGAGGCAGATAACGTCATTTCTTTTATGTGCATGCGCGCCAGGAGCTACCCGGTCCCTTAGTCTAATCATCTGCCTCAGCCGGTAGGACGTGTTCCGCGGTAGCTCCTCCGACTTAATCTGTAGCAGTAGAAAGAAAGGAATTCAGTTAGTTTATTGGCAGGTGAGGGCAAGTCTGTGTAAAAGAACGAGGATCTAAAAAAAAAAAAAGTTACAGAGAAACGGCATTGCTGCATGGCTCCCCCCCCCCCCCCCCCCCCCCCGCTTTCTCCTGCTGACAGTCAGCTCCGGGGCAGCGTAGCCGCGCCGGAGAGCATTGGGGCCAAATAAATTATAAAAATAAGAAATATGTAGTAGGGTAACTCCGGGGCAGCGCGGCCGCACCCGTGAAAACCCTGAGGGCAAAAAATGGACCCTTGCAAGAAAATAATGTGAAAATAAGCTCCGGGGCGGCGCAGCCGTGCCCGAGAGCATATGGTGGGCTAAGTGGACTAAAATAAAATAAGCCCAAGGCAGGGAACTCGGGGACAGCACGGCTGGGCCTCAGAGTCTCTCTGTCATCATATTCATGTCAAGGGGCCCCTACAGTGCGGAGGCAGCGCTGCTGCTCTCTTCTCCCTAGCAACAGCATGTGAAGGGCCCCCTACAGGGCAGAGGCAGTGCTGCTAGTTTCTTCTCCCTAGCAACAGCCTCCATGTGGCCCCTCCTCTACCAGAGTGGAGACCGTTCGGCTAGGCTCCCTCAGGAGGCAAGTTAACCCTTAAGTGCCGGACTGATAAATTTTTCAATCCTTATGTGACTTCTTGTCTCTCCTTAGACAGGCCATGAGTACGGGACAGCCCCACCTCGGGGCCACCCCCCCGGCAGTGGCAGCCCCCTTGCAGGAACAAGACACGCAGGTACGCCTAGCCTCCATAGAAAAATCTATAGGAGAGATCCTGGCTACCCTGGGGAAGTTACCCAGACCAAAAAGAAAGAGGCATACCAAGTCTCTGGCTAAGTCCAAGGCAGGGACTTCTGGTACCCCCAAGAAGAGACCTAGGAGCACTTCAAGAAACAATCATCACACAGAACAGTCCTCAGCAGAAAGTGACCAAGAGGGTCAACATATTGAACTGAACCAGGCACTAGCTGAGCATAGGCAGACTGAGTCTGTACCTTCCTCAGAATCTGAGCAAACTCACTCCGATTTGGAGGAGGGCGAATGGGTCGAACAAGCCTCTGATACCAACGACGGGGAGAGACAATTTCCTGTTCAGTACAGGAATGAGCTCGTTGCTCATGTCATTAAAACTCTGCAGTTGCAGGAAAAACCACCTAAGCGGGTCTCCTCCGACTCCGAGAAGGAGGAAACCTGCCAATATGGCAGAGACCAGGGCCTTCCCTTAGACAAGGCGTTATAGAGGCTGGTGCTGCAAGAGTGGAAGCAGCCTGACAAGAGTTTTAAAATGAATAAGGCTCAGGACTCCCTCTACTCCTTCTCCAGGAGAAAGGACCCCTTGTTTCAATCACCTAAGGTAGACGCAGAAGCTGCTTCCCTAGCTAGACACACTGTGTTCCCCACTGAGGGGGTTTGCCATCCTAGGAACGCTACGGATAGAGCGGTTGATGCTGCTCTTAAGAAAGCCTCAGAGACTACATCTGCGGCCCTAAAGATAGGGATAGCATCCTCTTACGTCTCCAGAGCCATGCTCGCATGGCTCCAAGAATTACAAGATCCAGAGATATCAGAGGGAAAGGCCCAGAGGCTAAATTCTAGGGTCCGCATGGCGGCCGCCTTTTTAGCAGACGCGACCACCGATAATCTAACTTGGTCAGCCAGATCTGTAGCCAACAACGTTGCTGCCAGGCATAGGCTATGGCTACGCTCATGGGACGGGGATGTCACCGCAAAGAACTTGCTGACTGCCTCCCCGTACAAAGGTTCTAAACTATTTGGCGTGTGCTTAGAGAAGGTCTTGGAGGAGGCGTCCAGCAAAGACAAAACCAAGATGCTCCAACAGCTGTCCACTAGAAGGGGCTCCTTTAGACAGCAGCCCTTTCGTTTCAGGGGCTTCTCAGCCCCATATAGAAAATTCCAGGCACCAGCACAGGGGTTATACTACCAACTTTGCCTTCAGGGGCAGAGGCTTCTGCTCAGGAAGGTATGACAGGCGCAGATCAAGAGGCCCCCCTGCCAGTCAACCCAGACAGGACGCCTGACTGCTCCGCCCAGCAGGTCAGGGGCAGGATCCAGCTGTTCCGCGATGTGTGGGCTCGCTCGGTCGCAGACGCCTGGGTCCTATCCTGCGTAGAACAGGGATATGCCATCGAATTAGACAGTGCCCCCCCAAGCAGGTTTTTGATCTCCCCCACCTCAAGGGATCCAGAAAAACATCGCGCAATGACTGACGAAATCAGAAAGCTACGCAACACCAAGGCCATAGAAAAGGTGCCACTCGCTCAACAATTCTTGGGGCTATACTCCATTCTTTTCCTGGTGGCAAAAAAGACAGGGAAATGGAGAGCAGTATTAGATCTGAAGGCCCTGAATCGGCACGTGACAAAAAAGAGATTCAAGATGGAGACAGTGCCCTTCATTTGCCACAGCATTCACAGACACAACTGGATGGTGTCTCTTGACTTACAGGATGCTTACCTCCACATTCCAATCAGAACGACTCACAGGAAGTGGCTACGCTTCACGTAGAACCACCACCATTGGCAGTTCCGAGCCCTTCGTTCGGGCTATCATCAGCCCCCAGGACTTTCACCAAGGTGTTGATCCCCCTGGTGGCGAACCTCAGGATGGAAGGCATTCATATTCATCCTTATCTCGACGATCTGTTGATCCGGGCCCAGTCTCTGGGGAAGACCATAGAAGACCTCAACAGAACTATTCTCTATCTGAAACAACACGGTTTTCTCGTCAACATGGAAAAAAGCCATCTGACTCCGACAAGGACGCTACAGCATCTGGGTACAGTCGTCAATACCAGCTCCGACCGCGCGTTCGTACCACCAGACAGGGCAGGGAAGATACTGAAGCTGGTAAGAACCCTCAGATCGTCACACAGCCTCAGACTCAAGACACTGGCTTCACTCCTGGGGCTGCTAGTCTCCTGCACAGCCCAGGTAACATGGGGCAGGTTCCACATTCGTCCCTTGCAGAAGCTGCTAGCTCCTTTTCAGCGAGAGCTCACAAGCGGGCTGAATCCCTGGGTGCTAATACCAGGACATCTAAAGAACTCCATGTCCTGGTGGTTAGATCCCGCGCACTTCTTACAAGGGGTTCCTCTCACGGACCCCCCAAGGGACATAATAACAACAGACTCCAGTTTAACCGGCTGGGGGGCGCAGACTACGATGTGATCGGTGCAGGGATTATGGTCTCCCCAGGACTCGAAACAACAAATCAACTTCTTGGAGCTGAAGGCCATTCGTCTGGCCCTTCAACAAATCTTCCCCTCTGGGACCAATTGCCTCCTGCTCATCTACACCGACAATACCACAGCAAAGGCATATATCAACCATCAGGGCAGATCCCGGTCGCTCCCAACTACATCGGGAAGCAACACGACTATTCAAGTGGGCCCAAACCCATTTGACATCTCTGAAAGCGCTCCATATCCGAGGCCAAGACAACAGGACAGCGGACTGGCTCAGCCGCCAGGTACTACAGCCTCACGAGTGGATGCTCAATGAGACCGTGTTCCAGAGCATTGTGAGTTGGTTTGGGCTTCTGTCATCGACCTGTTTGCCTCGAGAACCAACGCCCAGCTGCCCCGCTTCATGACACGGGAACCATGCCAGGAGGCGGAGGCAATCGACGCCCTGAACCAGCCGTGGCCAGAGGGGCTGCTCTATGCGTTCCCTCCATTTCCTCTACTTCTAAGGACCATCACGAAAGCACACAGGGAAAGGGCACGCCTAGTTCTGATTGCTCCCTGGTGGCCCAGGAGGCCCTGGGTCTCGGAGCTCATCCAACTAAGTCACGGCCAGTACAGAAAACTTCCTCTACTGTCAGACCTTCTTCATCAGGGTCCGATATCCTGCCCAGACGTCCAGACTCTACAGTTGACAGCCTGGCGATTGAGCGCACTGCACTAAGACGAAGGGGTTATTCTGAACCAGTTCTTGATACCCTTCAAAGTTCTAGAAAACCAGCCACTAGAAGGACATACCAGAGCACATGGAAAACCTTTGCTAACTGGTCAAGGCAAAAAGACTTGGACCCTAGACAGGCAGGAGTTCCACAAGTATTAGAGTTCCTACAGCAGGGACTAGACAA
>QEPC01004817.1:4148705-4159679 GCA_003113815.1 Sphenodon punctatus | reverse complement strand
GCTCCCAGTGCTGTCGGCTCCCACCCGTAGAGGAGGGATTTGGCTCTGGTACATCCCAGCGGAGGAGGAGAAGGAGGTAAGAGGAGAAAGGAGAATTGGTTACCTACCTTTGTGAATTCCTTTCTCTCTTACTCTCCTGATCCTCCTCCGACCCTGCCTGCCATACAGCACTCAGCATCTCACGTATACAACTGTTTAATTTCTTACTTTTGACCATGTTGGGTCCTAGTTCAAACTGTTCCAGTGATTCTCACTCTTATGTACTGAAGGTATTACAGGTTTTTTCCTTGAAGTTATGTTTTGTCAGGTTAGAACTACTTACAGGGGCACTCGGCTATACTACAGACTGAGGGACCGGGTAGCTCCTGGTGCGCGTGCGCATAAAAGAAATGACGTCGTCTGCCTACTATCAGCCAGCACTAGAGCTACCCAGCGGAGGAGGATCAGGAGAGTAAGAGAGAAAGGAATTCACAAAGGTAGGTAACCAATTCTCCTTTCCCAGACCCAGTTTTCTCGGGAGGACAAGTTCAAGCCAAAATGGCAGGGAAAGAAGTAGGACCCCAAACACTGCCCGAGCCAATCCAAACAGGACTGACTATTGGCCTGAGTCAGACGTAGGGGACAGGTTACAAAGCTTCTCTCAGATGTGGGCAGGTTCGACTCAGACACCTGAGTATTGGAGGTCATTACACACGGGTATCCAATAGAACTGCGAAACCAACCCCCTAGCCTCTTCCTCACCAATCCTGTCTCCTCCAATCAGGCCAAACACCAGGTAATGCTGGCAGAAATCAACAGGCTCCACTTCATCAGAGCGATAGAACCGGTTCCTCCTGATGAGCAGGAACAGGGCCTAGACTCAGTCCTGTTCCTGGTCCCAAAGAAGTCAGACGAGGGGAGAGAGGTACTGGACCTGAAGCACCCAAACAAGAGAGTGAGGATGAGAAAGTTTCACATGGAAACACTAAAAACCATCTGCCAAGCCATCTCTAAGAATGACTGCCTGACCTCCCTGGACCTAAAAGAGGCTTACCTTCACATCCCCATCAGACAGACACACAGGAAATGGTTCAGGTTTGCCTAGGTCAAGCAGCATTGGCAATATTGAGCACTCCCATTCAGCCTCGCATCTTCCCCCTGCACCTTCACAAAAGTCCTGATCCCCCTAATAGTGAACCTCAGAATCGAGGGCATCCATGTCCACCTGTATCTGGACGACCTTCTGATACGGTCTCCCTCCAGGGAAAGGGCAGAAAAAGCCCTGCTGAAAACGGTGAAGTACCTTGAGCGACACGGGTTTGTGATAAACCACAAGAAGAGCCAGCTGATACCGGTGCAGAGGCTGGAACATCTCAGGGTCATTGATACTGTCTCAGACACATTCTTCATCCCACGAAGCAGACAGGACAAGATCCGAACCATGGTAAGGACCTTGCAAGCATCCAAACGTCTCCAGCTGAAATCCCTATCCAGCTTACTGGACCTGCTTGTCTCCTGCACACAACACCTACAATGAACCCGCTTCCATTTGCACCCTCTACAACAACTACTCTGACCACTGCAGTTGGAAATGTCCAAGGGTCTGAACCCATGAGTCGTAATAACCCAAGGGGTAAAGAGAGTCATTTCCCACTCACCAAACCAAACAGAATATCCATCACCACGGACGCGAGTCTAACGGGCTGGCGGGCCCACACGGGCACCTCCTCGTCCCAGGGGTAGGAAAGCAGGCAAAGTATCAACTGGCTCGAACTGAAGACAATACGCCTGGTGTTGCAGCACTTTGTGAACTGCATCCAGGATCAACACGTGCTAATATACACCGACAATACCACAACAAAGGCATATGTCAACAACTAAGGAAGCTCCAAGTGTCGACAACTGCATGTGGAAGCCGCAAGACTTATTCCCTGGGCCAAGTCTCGCATACGATCCCTGAAAGCACTACACACAAAGGCTATGGACAACGTGATGACGGACTGGCTGAGCAGACGCCGCGTGGACCCAGGGGAATGGTCGCTCTACCATGAAGCCTTCAGCATGATTGTGTGCGAGTTAGGCGCACCACAGATTGACCTGTTTGCAACACCCAAAAACACAGACACAGTTATTCATGTTACGATCCCTCCACGGGGAGGTGATGGCCATTGGTGCACTCAACCAAGCATGGCCGCCAGTTCTGCTCTGTGCCTTCCCTCCGTTCCCTCTGATTACACGGACTTTGGCAAAGGCCCGCAGAGAACGAGCTCACACGATCCTAGTGATGCCCTACTGGCCAAGAAGGCCCTGGTTCTCAGACCTGATCACTCTGCTCCGCAGAACACGTGAGGCTGCCACCCCTTCCAAATTTGCTAAGTCGGGGCCCAGTCATTTATGAGGATTTGGCAGTACTCAAACTGACTGTGGAAATTGAATGCAAAGCCTTGAAAGACCTGGGCTATTCTGATGCATTCCTCAAAACCCTCCTAGACGGAGGTCCACCCACAGGATTACCAGTCCACCTGGCGGAACTTTAGAGGTTGGTGTGGGGCCAAAGCCATAGATCCAGGGCCAGTGGGGATCCCTGAAATACTGGAATTTCTGCAGGCAGGCTTGGACAAGGGGTTAAAACCCAACACGCTGTTCAGACAAGTAGCTGCCCTGGACTCAGTTTTCCTTGCAGCCAGGGGGTTTAAAGTGGCAGGGCATTCCCATGTCAGGCACTTCCTAACAGTGGCCAAGATACTATCCCCTCCGGTAGTTCATAGATATTCCTCATGGAATTTGAACCTGATATTGGGGGCCTCTCATGCTCCCTTCAAACCTACCAAAAAGATCTCCTTGTATTTTTTATCACTCAAGGTGGCCTTTCTGGTGGCGGTCACCTCTGCTCGACAGATGTTTGAGCTGGGGGCTCCCTCAGTCGAACCTAACTTTTGCTCCTTTCAGAAAGAGGCTGTGGTCCTTCGCGTAGGTCAGGCGTTTGTACATACGGCTAATACTTTTTTCCATAGATCACAGGGACTAGTGCTACCCTCAATTCTGCCCAAGACCCAGTCACCCTGAAGAGAAGTCCTGTCATTGTTTGAATGTTCAGAGAGCTCTTAAAGTATACCTGAAGAGGACCTCTGACTTTTGACAATCCTCAGCTCTGTTCATGAATATTAAGGCAGGTAAGAAGGGTCTGAAGGCCTCTAAAGCCATGATCTTTAGGTGGGGTCACTCAGTGCATCATGGAAGCATACAGGACCCGGGGTAGGACTCCCCCGGGAAACATTTGGGCACATTCTGTGAGGGGAGTGGCAACCTCTGCCGCCTTCAAGTCCAGAGCATCCTATGAGGAAGTATGCAGGGCAGCCACCTGGGCGTCCCTTCATACATTTGTGAAACACTACAAAACTCGCACCTATCAGTCCGCGGAGGTGGCATTTGGGAGAATAACTCTGTTGTGCTCCCTCCCATTCTTGCTAGTTCTTCTACTGCTTTGGAACATCCCCAAAGTGAGAACTGGCTGGGGTCTAGGATAGAATACAGAATTGGAACTCTTACCTGGTGAATTCTCTTTTTTATCCAAGACCCCGGACAGTTCTCTGGCCCGCTCTCTGGTCAACAGAGAGAGACGCAACTTCTTCAAGAGAGTCTTGGGAACTGTATCAGAGTACCAAAACAAAACCCTTTTATATGGAGTTTGTGGGCTTGAGGTATTTACCTCCACACTGAGAATCTCTTCCCCCTTTTCAGTATTGCGGGTTGGGGTTCTGACTAGTTTGTTTCCTGCAGATGGTCCTTCGGCTGTGGGACTTACTGGAGTAAGAGGATCATTACCCTGCACATGTGCAGAAAAAAAAGAAGTTTCTTCCTCCTGCTTGTGAAATAGGGGAATGACCCAAAGTGAGAACTGTCCAGTGTCTTGGATAGACAGAGAATTCACAAGGTAAGAGCCCCAATTCTTTTTTTGTCAGTTTCTGGGAGTTTTAGGACACTTTTATGGCAGTTTTACAGCACTTCTAGTAATTTCCAGCACTTCCACAGTGTTTAGCCAGCAGGTTTTCATCTCCACAGCCCACAGGGGAGCGTGCATGGTACACACGGGGCTTGGGGCTGACCCGTGGCAGCCCTAGGCAATGTGCAAAAAGTACCTTAATATGGTGAAAACAGCAGGAAAGGTAAATTTCTATGTTGCATGCATCTCAGTGAATGCCCTGCTTCCAACGGAAGCAGCACTCACTGAGATTTTTCATTTCTTGTCTGTTTAGGACCTGACTTTCAGATGTGAAAGTAGTGCATGTTCAGCACTAAATTGACATGGTATGGTAGAGAATACAGCACCTCTGAAAAATGGGTCTTTTTGTTAATGTCTGTACAGCTTTATTGTAAGCCTTGTCTGACCAGGCTACATAAATATTTTTTAAAGATGTTTTTAGGTTTCGAGACGCTATTTTGTACTTGCACTTTATTATGTAACTTATTTTAACTGTTTTATTAATTGTTCTCAAGGTAATGTCTTCGGTACTTATTTTGCTTTTTGTGCCATGGTGGATGGTGTTCAGTATGATACTGGACTGGGTCAAAATAAAAAGGAGTCTAAATCCAATGCAGCAAAACTGGCTCTTGATAAATTATTGCTGTTGGAGGACGCAGAACCAAAACTTTCAGAAAATTCAGGTAAAAGCATGTTATGTTATATGTAGATAAGTTCATGTTACTGAATCCACTGCATTGGTATCTTTGCCTTTGAACATTCTTAGGGTAGAATTCCGTAGATCGTAGTAAATTTAATATTTTCATGTGCATGATGCATGTTGCATATGGCAGGACTTCACAGGGGAAAGGATTTTAAAAGGTACGTTCTTTTCCCCGTTTCCTTGTTTTTATAAAGCATACCTTCTTCCGGTTGTGTGTTCCAGTAAAAAGCAGGGATTTTAATATTCTGCTCATTTTGTATGAGACTTTTAATAAATATTGTGGAATAAGTTACTAAACTCCAAGAACTAATTGTTCACCATACATCTCATACTTTTAAGGGTGATTTCTAAATATTTTTCCGTCCATGACTTTTGCAGTTTTGGAATGTGCCAATATTTATACCCTATGGATTGCTTTAGGGAAATTTTGAACAAACATTTATGCTTGCCACTAGAGAAATGAAAACTGAGAACCCTTTTTTTAGTACTATAATCTTTGTTTAAATTGTTTGGAGAGATTTTTCAACTGTTTTTGTACTTAAAAAATAAAGTTCTGTTGCAATAAATTAAGTTATGAAATTGTATACGATGTTGGAATTAATGGATGTTACGAAATTTTAACATCTGCCACTTTCTTATGTAAAACTCTCAGGTCCTCCCAAAATTCCGGCTGAACCCACAGTTTCAGCTGAACCCGCAGTTACATCTGATGAACATACCTATGTTTCAAAGATTCCTTATGGTAGGAAAGATCACTCCCTTCCCTCACTCTCCAATATCCCAAATTATCAAACTATGTTGTGTTTCATTCAGTATCAGAAATTGAACCATTTCTCTAATACAGTTATCTATGTTCTCCAAGTGTTTGGAGGTAACCTGCTTTAGGTATGATGCTCTTAACTTGTAGAAAGTCTTGCAGCTAATCCGTAGCAAAGTTAGGATTAACATGTCTCCTGGAAAATGCATTGTCTAATAAGTGATTGCTCCTGGAGCCTTGTTTGACTTGTGCAGGCATATTTTGCTTGAAACTTCCGTTTATCTAGTCTAGGAATTCTTTGAGTTCAAAAAAATCCCATTAACAGTAGCATTCTGACTGATGGAGTGACCTTTATCATACATTCAATTTTGAATCTTTAAGTAATTGGCAGTGTCTCGTGGCCCATATCTTTCCTTTTTCTTTCTCTTTAGAAGGGAGACATCGAGTGTATGAAAAGTTTTCACAAGCAGTCAAAGAAACCTTTAACAGTCTGACTGCCAAATATCCAGAGTACCGGAGTTGTAGCAGTTGATTAGCTGCCTTCATAATTGAAAGATGTAAGTCTGGGCTTGAGTGTATGGTGTTCATAAAATAACTTGTATATTTAAAGTACTTATTTTAAAATAGGGTCTGAATAAAAGTAACAGATTAAATCATGTTCCACCAAGTCCTTTTTTAATAAAAAAAACAAAACACCACAGGAAACTATAATCTTACCAATATGCCAGAAGAGCACTCAGAAGAAACCTACCTGAGCTGCATTTATGATCAGGGACTTGCATTCTTTGTGTGTTCTACACTGGGAAAACAGGTCCCTGTTTATAAGGATACGACAGCACAACTGTAATAGCAGGAGAAATAACTGGATATTAAAATTGTAAGTACAATCAAGGTTGTGGCTTTAGGGGAAGGTCGTGGTGGCGATATGAACAAAAAAGAGGGGAGAAGAGGAAGTGAGCTGTTGTGCTATGCTGATTTTATGTTGGTGGGACACTTGGAGATGTGATTGCAAATGTGGGGCTGCAAAGAGGTGGTAAGACAGAACATGAATTCTCTTTAGCAGAGATGCTAGCCTAGTAATGAAGCCGTAAGGAATGCCAACAGAGGGGAGATGGTCATTTTATTTACTTTATTTATTTATTGTACAATTTATATGCCACCCTTCTATGCCCTTTGTCCGGTCATTCGGACGGAGGGAGCGTTCTTCCATAGGCCACTAGGAGGCAGCAAAGTACTTTGAACTGGACATGCGTAGGGAGAGCGCTCCCCCGCGTATCCAGTTGAAAGTCTACCTCGGACCGACTAGACGCAGCAGCCGGGTGCTCCGCACCCATAACAACTCTTCTCCGGATTTTTGCCTCCCTGCATCGGGGAACCGACCACACAATTCTCCCCTCCCGGAGGAGGCGGTATGTCTCTGATGCAGGCTTTCTAGCACGGACCAGTTGCGGGGCTGGTAGAGTGACCTTCCTCGAGGTACACCGCGGCAGCAATTTCCCTCCACCATCCCACTCTGAGGGTCCCTACTAGCAAGGGACCCGCCGATGGCCGAAACTGCCAAAGCCCGCTGGACCACCGCCGCAGCGCGAGCTGCGGCTAGAACCGAAACCAATTCGGCGGTGGGGGAAATCGAAACTCAAGCACCTACCCTCCCACCGCACAGGCCGGCTGTTCAAAGCCCGCCGGAAGAGCACGGGTCCCCAAGGCTTCAGGAGGAAAGAGAGGAGGAGGAGGTCTCCTCCTCCCAAGTAAGGGGGGATCTGAATGATTTCCATCAGGCCCAGCTGGAGGCCTTGAGGGCCATGATGGGGGCGCTTACCCGCATTGAATCCAATCAGCGGGGACACAGGAGCCACCGCAAATGCGCCCCTCCCCCTAGGGCCTTCAAGGGAGCCTCTAAAATGGTGGGAAAAGGGAAGCACTCTTGCCCAAAGCATAGCACTCCCATCGCTGACCTCTTGGGCTCTTCCTCGGAGGAGGAAGAAGGGGGCTCCATTATTCATGAGGAGGGGGAGCTTCTCGAGGAATCAGAATCAGACGCCCCCTCACCCCCTAAGAGGGCCCGTGTTCACAAACACAGGGCCCGCCGGCCCGCCCTATCCTCGGAGGAGGAATCGGAATCTGCCTCATTGGCCTCTTTCCAACACTCACAGGGGCAGGAGTCCCATAACTGGGAGGACATTCTGGCTAAGGGCGACAGGGATCTGGGCAGGGAGCTGCCACACGACCAGGGCCCCAAACTGATTAGAAGGGCAGAAAAGGTCCTAAAAGTTACCCGCAGGACCCCCAAAAAGAGGGAGTCGGACTCCTCCTCGGAGGAGGAGGATGGCTCTGACAGGGATTATTTACCCAAGCTGAGTAACAACTCCTCTGGGGCCTCTGGACAAGGCCTTCGAAAAGATTATAAAGGCCCAATGGAAGCATCCAACTAAGTCTTTCAAGTTGTCTAAGCCCCAACAGACCCTCTATACATTCAACAAGAATAGCAAAACCGTCTTTGCGCTTCCCCAAGTGGATGCTGCGGTGGACGCGCTCGCACGCCAGTCGGTTTTCCCCACTGAAGGGGACTTTTTGCCCAAAGACCATACAGACAAGGGCCTGGAGATAGGACTCAAGAAAAACTATGAAGCCCTCTCAAACGTGCTACGCATGGCCACTACCACCTCCTATGTAGCACGAGCAGTCATGAAGTGGTTCAGAATGGGTAGGACCCCGACTTGTCCACTTCACAGTCCAGAAAGCTAGCCACCAGTGTTACACTGGCACAGGCCTTTCTAATGGACTCATCCATGGACATCCTTACATGGGCAGCCAAAGGGATGGCGGCCAATGTAGCAGCCAGGCGCAGGCTATGGCGCCGCTTCTGGCGAGCAGACCTGCATGCCAAGAATCTCTTGGTAAACAGCAACTTCAAAGGTGGCAAGCTATTCAGATCAGCTCTCGACAAGGCCCTCACTGAGGCCTCAAAGAAAGATAAGAAACACACCCTAAACCAGGTATAATCTTTTCTTTTTTTTAATTTATTTTTTTATTTTATTTTTTTGCATTTTTTGTAAAGTACAACTTTCACATCTCTTACATCCAGTTATATCCATCAACTTGTGCCACTCTTTTTCTGTCACATCCTCTGGTGGCTGATGACCATTACTCTAGTGTGGAATTTCCCTTATCCCATCCCTTTTGTGGAGTCCCCAACTTTCCACATATTTTTTAAACCCCCCTCCCCCCCCCCTTCAGGCTCAGTTAATATATTGCTTTCAGACAGGTTGAGCTATCGCTAGTGTCCATCTTTATATATTGCGTTAGTACTGTCCAACATGTAGACCATCTGTCATAGAATTTCGTTAGGTCGTCTTCTAAGCTTGCTGTGATGCGTTCCATTGAAATTACATACCATAGTCTGTTGAGCCACGCTTTTCTATTAAGTCCTTTAGCGTGCTTCCATGTTTTAGCCACAGTATGTATCGCTGCAAGGGACATATTCTGGCAGAATCGTTGTTGCGTTGTGTTCAGGGTCTTTGCAGGATATATCCCTAGTAACGCAATCTCCGGCCTTCTTTCGCCCCTTTAATAGGCCTCAGCAGAATTACAGACGGCCGCAGTACTCAGTGCAATCCTCCTGGAATTCCTCCTACCGTAATAGGAATCGGAGAGGCAGAGGAGCCAAATCCAACAGGACTCCATCTCAACACCAGTGTGCCCAGGGCCCCGATTCTTCCGCGGAATTTTTTTTAAAATTCCGCGGGAGTCAGGGCCCAATTCTGCGTCTCGGCGCGATTTACCATGCGGGGGAGGAGATTCTGCGGGGGGAGGGGAATTCCGCGGGAAATCTGCGAATCGCAGACCCGCGTTTCCCTCGGGGCCCTGAATATGCCCGCCAAACGGGTTCCCCCCAACGTAAACAGGACTCTTCTTACCCCGCCTCACACAGAATTGGCGCTCGACTCCTCCAATTTGCACCAAGGTGGGCGCAGGCAACCATGGATGCTTGGGTCATCCAAACCGTCACAAGAGGCTACTCTCTAGAACTAAAGTACACCCCTCAAGACAAATTCCGAGTATCCTCCCCGCTCCAGCAACCCCACCAAACACAAGGCCATGCTCGCCGAAATCTCCAGGCTCAACATCATGGGTGCCATAGAAAGAGTTCCATGGGAAGAGCGGAAGTCAGGCCTTTACTCCATCTTCTTCCTAGTACAGAAGAAGTCAGGGGATTGGAGGGGGGTTCTTGACCTGAAGCGCCTCAACAGGGCCATCTGCAAACAACGCTTCAGGATGGAGGCCCTGTCCTCCATATCCCTCGCCATCGCACGAGGCGACTGGATGGCTTCCATGGACCCCAGAGATGCCTACTTGCACATGCCCGTTCTCCCGGCGCACAGAAGATGGCTACGCTTCTCTTACAATGGTCTTCGCTGGCAGTATCGAGATCTCCCCTTCAGCCTGGGATCCGCTCCACGCACATTTACCAAAATACTTGTGCCCCTCATCGCAAGCCTCAGACTGGAGGGGATAGCTGTCCATCCCTACCTATATGACCTCCTCGTCAAGGCTCCATCCTTCCAGATCACGCAGACCCACCTTACGTGCACCAGGACATATCTAGAACAACACTGATTCGTAATAAACGTGGACAAGAGCCACCTTATAGCGACGCAACGCCTGGAACATCTCGGAGTGATTATCGACACACTCCAAGACAAAATATTCATCCCCGACCAACGTCAGCACAAACTGAGACAACTAATCAGGAGAGTACGAACGTCACCTCACATTCCCCTCCTCACCTTAGCATCCCTCCTAGGGCTGATGGTGTCCTGCACTCAGCACCTCCACCAGGGCCGTTTCCATTCACGCCCCCTCCAGGCACTACTCAGACCCTGGCATTCCGCCATAATCCGGGGATTACCGATAACTATCCCACTCGACCGCACTACCCTCCAATCACTCCCTTGGTGGGAGCTTCCGGACCGCTTTGCTCAAGGAACACCGCTGACAGACCCCAAATGACTGATACCAGGGGCAGATTGGGAAATCAAAGTGGCCCAGGAAACTATAGTGTTAGTGGCCCTGTGCCGGCGGCAAAGCCGCCGGCGCGCCGGAAACAGGCCAAGGGGGCGTGGCTTGGGGCGGGCAGAGTGCACCAGATTTGGGGCCTATCAAAGCTGAGTCCCCAGACTCAGATCCTCAACAGCCTGGCAAGGGTGAGCGGGAGGTTATGGGGGATGGCAGGGGGGAAACTGCCACTGGGTGGCTACTGGCCCTCATTTCAGTGCTCTGGCTCCCCAAATCACTCCGTTTCAGTGCTCAGTGGCCCCCAACCAAAAAAATCACTCTGTCCCTTGCTATGCATCCTACTGTAAGGCTTCTTCATTCCTACATCAGCTGCACTAGTATTACACATGCCCTGTGCTTAGCTTAGCAAAAAGAAGACTAAGGGGAGAATTGATACCAGACTTCAATATCTACATTATTGTATATTAAGGCATCATTCCTTGCACCTGTAGTAATGCTGCACTGGAACACAATTAAGGAACAGCCTTGAAGGAATGC
>QEPC01004817.1:4087119-4124114 GCA_003113815.1 Sphenodon punctatus | reverse complement strand
GCCCCTGAGCCCCCTGTTCCCCTCCCCTTGATTCCCCTTACTCGTTTCCGGGGTGCCTCCGCCTCCCCCGGTCCGGCTGTTGTCCCCGGGGCATCATGTCCTGGCTGCTGCGGGTGTTGTCCCTGCGCCTCCTCCATCCTCAGCACGACCCCCTGCTCCTCCTCCTCCTCCGCCTGCGCTCCCTCCACCACTGCCCCTTCCTCCTCCTCCACCGTCGCTTTCTCTCCCGCCGCTCTCTTCCGCCTCCCTCCTCGCTCCATCCCGCCACGCTTGCCTGCTGCGGATTTCCCTTTAAATCTCCCTCCGGTGGTTGTGTTGTTGCTGGCTGCCTGGCAGCGACTCTGCGTGCATTGTCCACGGCTGGGGATCGTTTCCTTTGGTTCCATCGGGTGATTGGCATCCAGACGTTACTTTTTGTTGGTTCCCAGTGGGGATCTCTTTGACCACGCTTCCCGGAATATTCCCCCGGGGAGCCCGGGAAGCGTGGTTGAAATTGACCACATGTGCGTATTGAGCGTGGCGAGCATCTGGCGGGCGCCGAACAGACGTTCAGGGCTCTTTGGTCCCGCCGCAGAATTGAGCGTGATTCACTGTGGTTGAGCGTGATCTCGTAACGTCTGAAAATACCCACAGTGAAGCACATGATCCTGCAACTTCTTAATCTCATGAATGTGCTCTTGTGTTTCCTGATGTTTACCTCTCCCACGTATCCCCCTCCCTTGTGTCTCACCCCTTAGGGGTCGGGACCTGTCTCTGACTAGAGTGTACCGTGTCAGGTACATTGCTGGTTTTATATAAATAATAATTTCTAAGGGAGTACAATGTGAGACGTTTTTCCAGCTTAAATGGACTAAAGTTAAGGCTGTGGCCATAACTTCGGTTTCCATGCTGTTTGGAACTCAAGTTTGTTAATGCGCATCTCAACTAGTCCACTTTAAAACTAAACTTCCTTGTTTTTTAAAATGGAAATGTATTAAATTACCTAACTAGTGCTATAACAAGCTGTGTCATTGTCGAGACAGTACTTCTGTAGTGCACAGAGAGGGGCAACAATATGGGGAGTGATATTAATGGGTGAAATTTTGCATGGTGAGGGTTGTTTGTTTTCATGTGGGCCATTTTTTTGTTGTGGTTTATATTTGTGACAAAGTTTGTTTAAGGGGCAGTGGAATTGCAGATCATCCAAAGTGTTGAATGTGCACTCATTTATTACTATTATTTATTACTTCAATTTTTTTTAGCCATCCCTTCATGCTGTAGCAAACAGTATACAAATAACTATATAAAATGACAATAAAAACCCCATGGCGTAGCAGAAAAAAACTCATCCCCCATCATCTCTCTCCCTCGCTAAAAGCCTGGTGGAAGAGCCAGGTCTTACACTGTCTCAGGAAAAAGGAAAGGTCCGGGGCCAAGCAGACCTTTGTCAGGAGGGAGTGCAGCCACCGAGTTCGTCCTCCTCCTCATCGTTACCCGAGACACTCGGGGGATCTCGAGGAGGGCACTCCCAGTCGACCGCAGAGGCTGATCCAGAACCCAGGGGGTGACTTGATTCACAGATAGGTGGGGCCCGGAAAACTATAGGCAGCCAGTGCAAGGATTGGAGCACTGGTGTAATGTGCTTACGGTCACCCATCCTCTGTAAGGAAGCAGACCGTTGCATTTTGCACCAGCTGCAGTCTCTGGACCGTCACCAAGGGTAGTCCCACGTAGAGCACATTGCAGTAGCCCAGTCTTGAGGTGATGAAAGCATGGATGATGGTGGCTAGGTTGGTGTCGGAGACGTACTTCTGAAGCCGATGCAACAGATGTAATTGGCAAAATCCACAGCCACCATATGGACATCCAGGTGGAGCTGCAAATCGAGGAGCACCCCCAGACTATGAACCTGAGGGAACCCATCAATGACAGGTGCCACTATTCCAACAGCCCCTTCCACCCGCATCACCTCAGTCTTCTAGGGATTCAGCTTCAGGTGGCTTTCCCTCATCTAGTCCCCCACAGCCACCAGACACCATGTAAGCACAGAGACTGCCGGGCCTAGCTCAGCTGAAAATGAGAGGTGAAGTTGGGTGTCATCAGCATACTGATGACACCACACACCAAACCCTCTGACCTCTCCCAAAGACTACATGTACACGTTGAACAGGAGAGGGGACAGAATAGAACCATGCAGGACTCCACACGTGAAGTCCCAGGGAGATGACGAGCAATCACCCAGCACCACACGTTGAGTTCTCCTGGCCAGGAAGGAATGGAACCATTCGAGAACAGTTCCGGCTCAGTCCCACAAGAAAGTCCCCAGCATCTCGTGGTCAACTGGATCGAAATGCAGCTGAGAAATCTAACAGAATCAACAAGGTCGGCTGACCCTGGTCCAGCTCATGGCAGAGGTCGACCAAGACCACAAGTGCAGTCTCCGTGCCAAAACTGCGAGGGATCCAGAAAACCGACATGGTTTAGATGCCCATGAAGCTGCTGAGACCACCCATTCAATAACCTTCCATTATAAAGGGAAGGTTAGAGATTGTTTGATAGCTGGCCAGGGAGTCCATGTCAAGCGATAGTTTCTTGAACAGGGGCCACACCACTGCCTTCTTGAGGCAGCCCAGCACTCTGCGCTCCCTAAGGGAGGCATTGACCACCCCAGCCAGCAATAGCCCCGTCCCAGCTAGTCTTAACCAGCCACGAAGGGCATGGGTCCTGTTCACAACAGGTGGCCCTAACAGTCCTAAGGACATCCCCACATCAGCGGGCAACACCCACTGAAACTGATCCTACAAAACAGGAAAAGATGAGTTTTCCATTACCTCTGGTTCTCCTACTGCAGTAAACGCAGCATCGAAATCATGGTGAATTAGAGTGATTTTTATCCACAAAAAAGTCAATAAGTATGTCGCAGCCAGCACTGGAAGATTCCAGTACCAGGCAGAGGGGGAACAGACTGAGCATGATTCATGTCTCAGAGATTCGGATTACAGTCCTAATCAACCCCATGAAAAACGCCCATTATACATGCCACCTCCTGGTTCTGGGGTTGAAAACAAACTCTCTACAAAAGGTTTTATGTCCACCACATCCCTCCTGACCCCCCCACCCCCCAAGCAGTCTACATGCCAAGTTGAATTTGTAACTAGTTATCTAGGACCAAAAAAATTTGCCAAAACACTCTCCTGCTACTCTAGATTTTGATTGCCTTTAACTCCAGCACCCACTAACCAAACTTCACCAAATTTCACATGTGATCTGTGTAAGAATTTCAGATCAGTAGCTTGAATAGCTTGGATTTTATAACCAGATTTTTTTGTGATTATAATGGGAGTATTCACACGTTAACTTTCGAGCAGCATCTGCCTGCCACTCTAGAACTGACAACCATACTGACTTGTTCTGTAGAATTAAAAAATTATACATTTCAGTGTCATCTTTTTAAAAAAAAAAACTGGTGAGTTGCTGAGTTGTCATAATCTTTGTACTCTCCCTGTAGCTCTTATATTCATGCTGACATAGCTGTATATGTGCTGTTTTTAGGGGATGGAAACTGCAGCGATACAAGAGGATTAGAAATAGCTATTAAACAACGTGTTGATGATGCCCTCACTTCAAAGCTTCCCATGTTTTACCTGGTCAACAGACCTCATATTAGTTTGGTGACTGCTGCACATCCACTACAGCTAGACATGGAACATAGATTCCTTAGTCTGAATTGGTCACAAGGAGATGCTTCTTTGGAAATAGTGGATGGGCTAAATGGGAAAATCAATGAAAGGTAAATCTTTTTGCTACACTAGAATTTGTGATGAGCCTTATAGGGTGTTCATAAACGAGACTAATAGCCCACTGGAGTCTGTTCGGTCCGTGCAGCCCGCACCCACATGTTTTACTGTGTAGAACTAATAAATGGGCAGCCCCTTACCTACATTTCATATTTTGTTGGTCGCCACCGACTCGGCCACACAACGCTTTCCCTCTCCCCACCCCTGGCTCCAATGGTAAGGGGGGGTGGCACAGCCAGAGAACACTTCTTCTCTGGCCATGACACCCCTTTCCATCGTGCACTTCTCCTGCAGCAGTGCTCATGGCCTCGACAAGATGCAAGAGAAGGTCCTTTCTTGCACCCCCACTCTCTACTCTCCTTGCAGTCGCTTCACAGCTGATCGCTCTCTTGCAGCCATATGAGCAGCTGTGAAGCTGCAGTAAGAGGAGAGGGTGTGTTCAGGTGTCTGAGAGTGTGTGACTGACTGCGAAGCAACTGCAAGAGGGGAGAGGAGAGAGCAGAGACGAGGAGAAGGTCCTTCCTATATCCCCTGCTGTAAGTGCAGTAAAAATAGGGCAGCAGGTCGAAAGAAAATAGAGAGATGCAATGTGGTGGGATTCTTCCTTGGATATTTTGGGACTTTACATACATTACTTAGAAGTATCAAATGTGAGCATTTGTTGCCATCTTGGAAAATGGCCACCGAACACCCATTCTTTAACACTTTTTCCTTGATAACATGAAAAACAAATGTTCCTACAAAAAAATTACATCTGATATGTAGGAAATTAAATTCTCTACAAGTTTAAAATGTATCACATTTTCAGACAGATCACTCGTTTTCTTAGAAATTGCAATATTAAAATGAAGATGTTGAAGGTGGTGTTGACGTTGTATGAAAGGAACATAGACATGCAAAGAAACATTAATACACGTTGAATTGCAAACAAACTGTATATAGTAGCTTATTACATGAACAGGGAAATCATCTGTTTTGCAGTGTATGTCCTTCTACAATATTAGGTGCAAATGGAAGCAAAATCCATAGTCTCCAGTGACTTGCCATCATTGTCAAGGAAATCTTCTTCCTAGGTATCGGGGCCATTGTAGTCATGCATGGGAACTGGAGTCTTCAGTCTCATAGTTGTCGTTTTTCATATGCCTCCACTGCTTGAGTATTACTGCAGCTACTAGCATGACATTGACCACATAGCAAGGAACATTGAAGACCAGCTTTTCTGCATCCACAAGCTCGCTTGTATCCACACCTACGGTTGCAGGAAATTAAATGTAAAAGTGCATCTGGATCTGGTGGCTGTCGGGTTAGCACAGGCTGAAGCTGTCCATTCACTAAATCCCAACCCCAGTCACTGGGCAGTAGATCACACCCTAATCAGTGCTGCACTTGATATACACACAAGGAATGTTCCCTTGCTACTCCACATGTTGGTGAAAGGACAGCAGGTTGGATTTGTTTCTGAATTGGGCAATGCACCACTGCTTTCATGAAACTGTGATATCTGTGTTTGAGTGATATTGTGCTCTCTGGAGCACCATACAAGACGAGCAGGAATTCTTCTCCAGCTGTTACAACATCTTCTGATGGTGTGGAATTTTTGAAGACTGCTACACGCTTCTGTAGCTGTGGATGCTTTTGAAATAACTTGAAGCCTTTCTTTTTTTGCCTTGTCGGTATAGAGTGGAAGTAGTATCACAACCTGTCACTGAGTGTAAGAAGAGCATATTGCTACAGAAATTCTGTAGACCATGTTGAACACCTTTTGATGCTGTACACTTTGTCTGGATCTTTCCCATTTCAAGGCTTGACTAAATAAAGACTATCGTTCAGGTTGAATCATGAGGACTAGTAAGTCCACGTCCGTTCCTGCTACCACAGCATGATTATTTTCATGCAACCGTTCCATTGCACTGCTCACAATCAACGTGTCTGCATCTGCTTTAGCCTGCCTCACGCTTATCCCAGAAAGTTCCATGTCTTTTGTCAGCCCCTCAATGAATCTGGCCTTATTCTTTGTATTGGTGAGAAATTTACTTCAACTGATGGTGGTAGTCATTTCGTTGGTGAAATTTTTTCGGCAGATTGGCACTACATCGCATGTTGTTTCTGCTCTATACTTTTGGTGTCATCAAAAACTAAACAGTTTTTTTTAACCAAAATGTTTTTCTACATACATGCTGTAAAGCTGACTGTTGCAACCTGTGGCCATATAACACGTCACAAGAGGAATCCTCCTTCGACAACAAACATAGAGTTTTCTGTAGGATATATTTGCTCAATGATTCTCTTATATTGTACATGATGGCCTTCTGCGTTTTCTCATTGAAATGTCATCTAACAGTGACAGTGGAAGAGGAGCTATCTCATACTGGGGACATGAAGCAAATTCATCTGATTTCACCACACAAATGATTCTGTTGAATAGTTGCATGGTGTTTACGGGTATTATCTCTTCACAAATCTTCAGAGCTACTGACAGCAGCCAGAGTAAAGACTTTATCATTACAATGCCAGTGGACGTCTCCAAATCTGACTGACCGTTTTCTGCATTACTTCTGTCCCGCTTTCCACCGCTGCATCACAGTTGATGGTTTAATTTATTGGTGACGCCACTAGATATGGACATCAATTCAGAGCATTTCAAAAAAAGGTGAACACTCTGAAAGTCATTCTCTTATTTTCTCCATGTCCTGATTATCACACAACTGCCATGACTTCCAGCTCAACATGCTGCTTGGAGGTAGTGAAGTGGGTGTTACAGAATTCCTGAAAGTGTTGACTTAGTTCAGCGTATCCAGGCATACCCAGCACCCACCATTTGAAAATGCTATCGCTGATGCCATGACCACAAGTGAGACCACCAGATTTTTCATTACTTTCATTAATACTTCTGTGTTCATGTCCAACCATACTCCTGACCACATCTTATTGCTGCATTTGACTGTGAAGTTACCTAAGGAACAGAATTTCTAGACCTTGACTAGTGTCATTTTTTTCTGTAAGTTGGATATTTGTTGGAGATACAGGTGAGCAGATTTGGCATATGCCAAATGCCCGGCTGCATGAAAGTGTAGTATCCTTTCTTTAACAGTTTTTAGGTGTAATATCCAATCACCACATCGCTCAGCACGCACAAATTGTCTCCATTAATGCTACCTGGCTGAAATCTTGCACCCAGAGCTTAGCTGTGTGACTGGCAATGGATGCCTCCTGGATGGCTTCCTCAAGCTTCTTTAACATTATCATAGCACGGTCTTTGATATCTTCTACAGATGTGATATCCGTAACAGCTGCATGTAGTGTTTACAGTTCTCCACGGGTGTCTTCACTAATATCAGCTTGAGGTAAGATGACTGCGAGTGAAAGCTTGGTGAGAAAACGTGCATGCAATGCGTGAGCATATGAATATGATAGATATTAAACTTGTAGAGAATTTCATTTTCTACAAATCTTATCAGATGCATTTTAATCGTAGGAACATTCCTTTTCATGTTATCAAGGAAAAAGTGTTAAAGAATGGGTGTTCGGTGACCATTTTCCAAGATAGCTGTGAGTGCTCACATCAAGAATTTTGAGACTTTACATATGTTACTTAGTATCAAAAGAGAGAATCCCACAAGGTTCCATCTCTCCTTTTTTCCCCCAATGTTTAGAAATAAATGTTGTAATATGATTGTACTCTTCCCCTCTTGCAGCCGATTCACAGCTGATTGTGCTCTAGCAGCCACGCTAGACGCAACTCTATGGTGCTGGTTGACCTAGATATGGTTGAGGCTGTGGGCAAACCTAATAGACGGGAGGCAGATACTTGGGCACACGCTAGAATGCACTGTCCTGCAGGGTGGGCCCACAGTGTTCTTGGATGATGCTATGAGTGGGGGGGGGGGACATCTGGTGAACACCTAATAGACAAGCAGGTGAACACCCACCTGGTGGGTGCTAATGCAGACTGTCGTCTCGTTTGTTTTCACCCTTCGTGTGTGTGTGTGTGTGCGCTTGTGTGTAAGAGTACATTATTTGAGCTTGTGTTTGTAGAAACACTCTACTTTGGAAGAGTTTTCATGTAACTTTGGAGTTTAAAACTTCATTGCTACAGGAATTATAGTTACTAGATGTTCATGTATCTTGTACTGAAATAAAATCTGTGTTCCTTCTACATTCCAGTAAGGTATAGTACTTATCGGCAGCGTCGGTACCATTTTGTAAAAGGGCTGCGTATGCACAGAATGGCCCCAGCAGCCATTTTGCGCATGTGCGCTGTGGAGCAGGAACCGTGGGCTGCCACGATGAGGGAGCCTTCCGGGGGGACTTCTCCACACAGGAGAAGCCTCCCTTGGACCTTCAATCGGTCCTGGGGGGTGGCAGAACTGGGTCTGTAACACCCGCTGCGTAATTTTTTGGATCGCTGTTACAGACCGGTACGGATTAATCCATACTCATAGTTGCCATCCCTAGTACTCATGGCTTAACTTGAATATTATAATGCTTCCAAAATATGAAAGTCCTTTAATATTTTTTTTAATTCAACCTGCTGCAGCAGAACAATAAATATCATGCAGCTAGTTAGTGTACCTATTCAAGTAAATAACAGAATTGAAATGTTACGCCAACTTATTCGAATAGCTGTAGAGTTTTTATACTTCATTATCGTCATTCAATCTGAAAATGGTGAAGCAAATAGAATGTGTCCTGAATGGCAAACCTTTTGATTTGCATCACTTTTTTCTTAATCCTAGTTCTCCATTCAAAAGTGGAGTTTCAATGGCAAGTCGTCTTTGCAAGGCTGCAATGTTAAGTCGCTTCAACTTGGTTGCTAAAGAAGCAAAACGAGATGACTTACTTAAAGCAAGCACATATCATGAAGCAAAGGTAAGAACAGCTAAATGGAAAGCACTTTTAAAATGTGGTAATGGCTGCTATCAAAGGTGTCTAGTCAGTCAGGAATGATAGCTAATGTGCTTGGAAACTAGCACATTGCTATCAATAAACTTGGCTCTCAAAGTTTATCGTTCAGATTCTTAAATAATCCTGTCATCTTGTTGTTGTTGTTGTTGTTGTTAATTTGTCATTCCTTTTCCACAAAGGGCTTTTAGTACAGAGGAGGGGACTAGATCTGTAGTTCCCAAATGTTTTGCCTGCGTGATTTCATTTTGAGACTTAAATATTCCTCCAACCCCAAACACTAGCAGAGATTAGTGTACCATCAAGAAGCCTTTCCCCGTCCTCCCCCACACGTATCAGTCCATCCACCACCACCCCTTTTTGCTGCCTGTCCCACTGTTCCTTGGCTTCCGCTGGCATCCTATGGTCTCTCCCTCGCCTTATGCCCTTGTCCTACTGCCTCAAGCTTGCCTGTCCCCTGTTGCTAAGAACATAATCTCTGCTCCATATCAGATGGATCTGCACTACAGTCTGTAGTGTAGTAAGAACTGTTGTATGGTCCTGTTGGGTCCTCCCTGTTTCTCTGCTTGGGACAGAGTTTCAGTACCATTCTGTTCTGCTGTTCGTTTGTTTATTTATTTAAAACTTGTATCCTGCCTCTCCTGCCCAAAGGCAGCTTGGGACGGCGAACAACACACACTTAAAAACAGATCAACAAATTTTAAAACAAATCATAAAACCCGCCTCCCCTCCCCACCTTACCCCTACCCCTCGCCAAAGGCCTGGCGGAACAGCCAGGTCTTACAGAAACATCTAAACGGCAGGAGGTTGGGGGCCAGCCAAGCCGCCTCCGGGAGAGTTCTAGAGCATCGGGGCGGCCTCTAAAAATGACCGAACAGCTGTGGCCACCCCCCTCGTCCGGGGAACCTCCAAAAAGACCCCCACGGACGATATCAGGGGTCCCACAAGCACATGGGGAGTGAGGCGATCCCGTAGATAAGAAGGGCCCAGGCCGGGAAGGGCTTTAAAGGTTAACACCAGCACCTTGAACCTGGCCCGGTACTTTATAGGCGGCCAGTGCAGAGCTCGGAGCACAGGTGTCATATGCTCTCGGCGACCCACCCTCATAAGGAGGTGGACCGCAGCGTTCTGCACCAGCTCCAGCCTCCGAACCAGCTTCTCAGGCAGCCCCACGTAGAGCATGTTGCAGTAATCCAGCCTCGAGGTGATGAAGGCATGGATGATAGTGGCAAGGTCGGAGTCTGAGAGATACGGTCGAAGCTGCCAGACAAGATGTAACTGTCGAAATGTCGCTATCATGGCTGTGTGAGAAACAAGGGAAAAGGAGAGCAGACTCTCCGGGAGTAGACAAGGCTTGTAGACCAAAAAAGAAACTATCTAAAAGGGCGAGAAGAACTTCACGGCCACCAGGGGGTGCCATTTCCCACTTGTTGAGCTCTCCACAGTCCTCAGCCTGTGGTAGTTTGCCTGAGGGGACTCCAAGATCCTTCTATCAGACTCGGGCTCCGACTCCCATCATCACTCAAAAGTTGAGGGTGTGTGTGTGTCGCAGGATCCTCCCCAGGCCAGTAGGGACCAGCATAGGCATTTCCCTATTTTTCGGGAAGAGTTGATGGCCCAGGTGATCAAGACTTTACACCTTGAGGAAAAGCCAACCAAAAATCAGTCTTCAGATTCCGAGGATGATAGACTGCTCATTTCCTCTGTTCAAGGAAGGGATACGGGCATTCCCTTGGACAGGGCATTTGAAAAATTAGCAATGGCAGAGTGGAAGTTTCCTGCAAAGGCTTGCAGGATGAACAAGACTCAGGAGGCCCTTTATACCTTCTCCAGAAAGAAGGAAGGCTTATTTAGAAACCCGAAAGTGGATGCAGCTGCTGCTTCTTTGGCAAGACAGACGGTGTTTCCAACGGAGGGGGACTGTTATCCCAAAGATCCCTCTGACAGGGCCATCGAGGGAGTCGTGAGGGAAAGACCTTGAATCCTCTTCCGTTTCTCTAAGAATAAATATTCTAGCTCATATGTGACTAGAGCCAACATTGCCTGGTTGCAGGAAATGCAATCAGAAAATATTTATGAGAAGAGATCTAAAGTTCTCTCTTCTCGAGTCATGCTGGCTAGTTCCCTTCTGGCTGACGCCACCACTGATGCCCTGTCCCGGTCAGCCCGAGCAGTTTCCTTGTCCATTGTGGCCAGGAGGAGAGTTTGGCTGAGGTCCTGGCAAGGGGATGCCACGGCAAAAAATCTGTTGGTGGTGGGCCCCTATAAGGGATTTAAGTTGTTTGGCACTTGTCTAGACAAGGTCTTGACAGAGGCCAATGACAAAGCTAAATCTAAAACGCTGCAGCAAGTGGAAGCAAAGAAAAAGCTTTTCGAGCCCCATCCTTTAAATTTGGGGGCTCCAATTCCTCCTTTCGCAGGCGCAATCAGTTTCAGGACAGGGAATACTCGAGGCAGCCCTTTCGTTTCAGGGGGCAGCCCCAGCGCTGCTTTGATCGGGGCAGACAGTGCGAGTCAGTAAACACTGTCAGCCAAGCAGGCATGACTCGCAGGGGGAGGCAGACGTAGGGGGCAGGCTGCAACTTTTCAGCAGGGTTTGGGAAGCTTCAATTTCAGATGCCTGGGTCTTGCAAATAGTACGGCAGGGCTATGCGTTGGGGCTCCTAAGAACCCCAAAGAGCAGGTTCCTTCCCTCTCCAGTCTCCAAAAATCCCCCAAAATGTTGGCTATAGCCACAGAGATAAAAAGACTATTGACCATAGGGACAGTAGAAGAAGTGGCACAGTGTGAGAGATGGCTAGGCCTCTACTCGATAATTTTCTTGGTACCTCTCTCTCGAAGGGCTAGGCGTTCAAACAACTTGGGTGTGTCCCCTTGTTCTCTTACTATGAGAGGACAAATCGTTCCCTATTTGCTCTCTACATGCCAGTCATGATTTTGTAAATTTGTATTGTATTCCTCCCCTTTTAATCACCCCCTTTTCAAGCTAAATAACCTTAATCTATTTAGCCTCTCACATGGAATTTGATCCATCCCTTCTATCATCCTTGTTGCCCTTCTCAAATTCAAATTCAAATTTATTTCAGAACGTAACCATTGGTCATTGTCCACATAAACAAACACATACAACATACACAGACAATAGGCATAGCAACATAAAACAGCCCTGATATCAAAGAAAGGGGAAAGAAAAATATGGGGGACCGGCCCACCACCAAAAAATACCTCCCCCACAAGGCTGAGAATTTAACTTAAAATACAATAAAACTTTAAATATACAAGGAAACATTGTTTGGATTTTACTCATAACAACCCATAACAGCCCAACAATCACATGACCACCCCAAATTAGACAAACAGTGCTCTCAATAAATGCAAGCAACGCCAGATACCTATTGGGCTTGAAAAGAGGGGAATTTCCGGCGTGCATTAAAGGCATAAACCAGAAAGGACATAACTGCCTGGGTCACTGGGTTGACAGCATCCGCCAAAAGGAAGCGCGTCAATTCATCCGAGGTGCGCCCAGGCAGACGATCTAGAAAAATTGCCAGCCACAAGTCCCTCTGAGAGTCATACAAATGACAAAAGCAAAAAATGTGCCCTGTGCCCTCAATCTCCTGATTGTCAAAAGGGCAAAGTCTTAAATGCCGGGGGGTACCACTATAGCGCCCCTCCAGCAGCCGCGTAGGGAGGACATTTAGCCGAGCACATAGAAACAGCCACAATTTCCTAAAGGAAATTTTGGCCAGCAAATAATTAGCAGGAACTCCAGGACCCAATGTAGGGGGGACGTAGTCAGACAGAAAGGAACACGCTGACACTCCTGCACAATCTTCCTGTCTACTAATATCAATAAGTCTTTCCCGAACTAAGGCCTTAGCGGACCTCAGTTCCCTGGAGAGTAGAGCCGCTACCTCAAGGCCCAGGGAGGATATCTTGGCGCGGACCAAGCCCTCCCAGGAACTCACGTATGAATCTAAATTCAGAAAGGCCAGTAGACTCCCCGGAGGGGCATGGTGAATGGCGATCCACAGGCTTATCGCCTGGAACCATGGATAAATGTCCCAAGATATTTGCCCCAGTTCCAAACGAATGGCCGCAGCGGGGACTCCATTCGGAACCCTTAGAAGGAAACGAAAAAACCTTGATTGGAAATTGGCCAAGTCAAATGAGCGATGGATAGCCCAAATGGCGGCCCCATATAACAGTTGAGCCTTGGGTTTAGCCTCTAAGACCTGGCATGCTGGGGCAAAAAACCCACCCTCCCTTTTGTGGAAAAAACGTTGTATCATAGAGATACACCCACGGACCTTGGCTCCAATCACTGCAAAATGTAAATTCCATCCCAAAGAAGCCTGAAACCTAATCCCCAAATACTTGTAACTCCCCACCTGCTCAATCTGGACTTTATCAATATCCCAGGTGAACCTTTTCCTGGCTCGGCCAAACACCAGAACCTTGGTTTTGGAGTGATTTATTTGAAGCCTATTTTGGAGACAATAGGCCGCCAGCAAATTAAGCTGTCTCTGGAGGCCAACCCTAGTTTGAGATAAGATTGCCGCATCGTCGGCATATAATAGTATGCCAACCGAATGCGAGTCCAGTTTTGGGGGGAACAAGCGGGAGGCAGACATCAAGGGGACCAAGTCATTTAAAAATATCTTGAAAAGAGTCGGGGCCAGCACACATCCCTGTCTAACCCCAGAGGCTATACCGAACCGGTTAGACAAAGCACCATACTGATCCAGACGTACTGCCAGGGTAGAATCGCTATGGACGGCTTCCAACAAAGCCAGAAGCCTTCTGTCGATCGAGGACTTCCTTAGTTTTCCCCAAAGGAGCTTTCTGTCCACCGAATCAAAAGCCCCTCTAAAGTCCACAAAGGCACAAAATAACCTCTGGTGGCCTCTCGTATATTTTTCGGCCAAATACCCCAGAGTCAGACAGTGCTCGACCGTAGATCTCTGGGCCTGAAACCCAATCTGCTCTGGGTATATAAAAGATGCCTCTGACAGCCAGTTCTCTAAACGTCCTAACAGCTGCTTGCCATAGAGCTTAGCTATAGTGCTCAAAAGGCTGATTGGCCTGTAATTTGCTGGATGGAACCGGGAGCCACCCTTATAAATGGGGACTATTATTGCGTCACCCCATCCCCTTGGCATAAGACCACAAGCATTTATATGCGAGAAAAGTGCTGCCAACAAGGCAGCCCACCAAGTGACGTGCACTTTCAGCAGTTCCGCGGGTATAAAATCCGAGCCTGGGGCCTTGTTGGGCTTCAAGGAGGCTATCATTGAGGCAACAGATTCAGGAGAAACTGGTTCCCATTCGGGAAGGTCAGAGGGGAAACTAAAAGTCTCATCCACACCCTGTGGTGTTGGAAAAATGGATCGATAATAGGGTTCCCAGGAACTGGGAGGAACAACACACCTCATCTCCTGCCTATCAGATCTAAGAGCCCCATTTACAATACCCCAAAAAATCTTAGATTGGCCATCCTTGGCAGCTGCCACCAACCGCCCCCACAGAGTCTCCCGATATGAGGCCTTCTTAGAGCGCAACAGCACTTTATACTGGTGGCGTAGCAAAACATAATTCTCCTGAGAGGCCTGAGACCAACTTGCTACCAAAGAGAAATAGCAGGTTCTTAGTTTAAATTTAGCTAGCCTGCAGTCTGCATCAAACCAGCTCTGACGTTGGCCCTGAATCCTGCCAGCCGTCTTCCTTCTATCGCTAGGCTTCGAAAGAATAGATACCAGCTGGCCCACGATCTCACTGAAGGCAGCTATAGCCTCCTGATGACAATGGCCCAACAAAATCCCATTTCTCAGACCACAGCAAAAAGGACCGACCAAAACAGCCAAGACAGCTTCTGAAAGGTCCAGAGACCATGCCACCCTGACCCTAACCTCTCCCTCCCCTCTGGGGGTAATCGGCGTGACGGGACCCGAAAGACAGGCACCCGGCACTAACTCCAAGGAGATTGGAAAATGGTCCCCATAGGGGGCAAACTCAACGCAAAAATTACTTAAACATGGGATAATGCACGGGGAAATCGTGGCTAAGTCCACCACACTGGCCCCCTGGTGTGCCACAAAAGTAAACTCCCCCACTTGGTCCCCTGACGTAGAGCCATTTAGGATAAACAAATTAAAACTCACCAAAAGGTGGGCCAAAGACAGTCCAGCTTGGTTAATAACAAAATCCCTGGAGCTCCTGGGAAGAAGGCCCGAGGGTAGGGGGCGGACACCCAAATTACTAGCCTCCCCCAGCGCCACATCATTTGGGCCAACCCGTGCATTGAGATCCCCGGCGAGAATAATCCCTGCCTGGGGATACAAGTCACGGATCTCCATAAGCATTTTATCCAACCGGTCCCATGGGGACTTACTGGGACCAAATGAGTTTATAGGGGGCACATAAACCGAAATCACCACAAGCTGGAGATCACCCCACTTTAAGGCCACACCCACCGCAAAGGGAGGACACTCAAAGTTGCCCAACACCTGCAGTCTTGGGTCAGTTGATATAAGGCATGACACTCCCCCCCGAGGCCGCCCCTTGGCAAAGATAGCTATTGCCGGGACGGAAAAGGAGAGAAATCCCTGCAATTCAACTGGATCCTTCATCCAGGTTTCCTGGAGTAAGACAATCTGAAAATTATCAAAGCGGGAATAAAATAAACCATCCTTATCCCGGGCCCTCCAACCGGCAACGTTCCAAGAACAGATGGCCACATTCACTGGTAAAGGGCCCTCCCCCTTTCAACTCTTCCCCAGAGGCCTTGACCACAGGGTACCATTATTAATGGGGTTTATACCCTGAATAAGATTACGAATAGATTCCCGTAACCCCACTAAATTTGGGGAAGTCTGGGAGGTAGTGCCCGGCCGAGTACCTGTCAAATCTAACCTGGCTAAAACGGGAACTGCCTCCTCCAACGGGGAACACTTTTCTGCCTGTTCAACCCCCAATAAAGACTGGACCCTGGTGGTATCCTTAAACTGAGAGGCAGATGTCGATGCCTCTTTAACCCTGTCTTCTGACAGTGTTTGCGAGGGCCTAGATACAAGTCCTGCCCCTTCCTGGGGGCGACCCCCATTCGCTATATCCAGGAGTCGCTGTCCGATGGACATAGAAGGGGGGCATAAATCCGTCCCCACACCAGGCAAGTTGATCCCTGCCTGCAGAGCAGGCCGAGATCCAACGCTCGGAACCCTTTGCCTATTTACAGAGACCTGGGGAATCCCCAAAGCTCCCGTAGGGGGCAATAAAGGCCTAATGCCATCTGAAAAGAAGACCTCACTGGCCCAAATCCCCCAGGGGTTTAGAACCGCCGCTGAGGCCAAAATTCTTCTGGCCCAAACTGAAGATCTGAACACCACCACCAATCTATAAGACCTATCCCGAACCGGAAGCAACTGAAAGGATACTATCTGCCACAATGGCAGATGAAACTGCAGCAAAAAATTTAAATGGGATTGAATGGCCGCCTTGGAAGCCCAGAATGGAAGGAACCCATCCACATTGGGCAAAATCCTAAGGGCTACAGCAAAATTATTTACCTTAAAAGGGGGATTACAGGGGGCAAGACAATACTGGGCTTTATTAGCTGGAACCCTCCTAACACCCACCCCTAGAGCAGCAGTTTGAGACAAAGCAACCGGGGAATCTGGCTTGGGACAAGGACAAGGCCCAGCCTCTGCCTGTTTAGTTCCCAAAAGGCCCGCACCCCTACCCTCAACTATTTCAACAAGTCTACTTAAAAGATCCCTCTGCAGCCTCAAGGACTTATTTATACCCTCCAACTGAGTAGAGATTAACTGTAATAGGTCCCCAGACCTGGTACTTTGTTTGAGGAATAAATCATAAGTGCTAATGTCCACCATTGGTAAAGAGTCAATCGAACCAGCGATAGGAGAGGCCTGGCCAGATTTAAAGAGTCCACAAAAGTACCAGACCCGCCTGGTGAATCGACATTTCCATCCTCATCTGACAATACGACCAAAGGGGGGACCCCAGGGGGGTGAGAAGAAATGGTCCAGCTTCAGTTGTTTTGACGCCAAAGTCTGGTCTGGCAAATCAGCTGCCACCGGGCGAGCTCTCTTCCGGGACATCTTGGGGAAACCTTCTCGTGGTGGAGGCTTGCGCCCAAGCTCCTGAGGATGTGTGGCAGCCCACAGTCTAGCGAGGGGCCAATCACGCCAAACACACACCCCTCTCGGCTTAGTCAGTTTCTTCCCTCTGTTGCCCTTCTCTGAACCTTTTCTAGTTCTATTATCTTTCTTGAGATGAGGCAACCAGACCTGCACAAAATATTCAAGGTGGGATTATATCAAATATTTTATACAGCGGCATTATGTATGTATAATAGGGGTGACAGACTTGATGGGATTTTTGTTTTGGATTTTTGTTTTTAAATTTTCAGTTTCCCATTGAATTCAATGGGGGAAGTATTTTTCCCATTTGAATCTAATAGAAAAACAAACTGTAAATTGCTATAATAAAGACATGGCATTTTAAATCGCCATCTATTATTATTATTATTATTATTATTATTTTATTTTATTAGCATTTATATAGCGCCAGCAATGTACCTGGCGCTTACAAAGAATAAGATAGACATGGTCCCTGCTCGAGAGCTTACAATCTAAAGACGGGGAGGGGAGATAGGGAAGGGGAAAACAGAGGAAGAGACAAGTGATGCGACATTCATGAGATGCGAGAGCTCAGGTACACATGCTTGGCTTGGTTACAGAAAATTGGGAGTTTGCAGATAACAGGTGCTTAGCAGGAGTTCGGAAGGGCAGAGCAGAAGAGTTAGGTTTTGAAGAGAAACTTGAAGGCGTGGAGGGTGGGGGCCAGGTGGACGAGGGCAGGGAGGGAGTTCCAGGTGTGCGGGGCAGCGAGGGACAAGGGACGAAGGCGGTTGGGGGAGCAGGGGAGGCGTGGAAAGATGAGGGAGGGATGAAGGAGCGGAGTGCTCGAGCAGGGGTTCGGAGGGAGATCAGGGCAGAGGTAGGGGGGAGCGAGGTTGTGAAGGGCTTCGTAGGTGAAGACGAGGAGCTTGTGCAGAATACGCTTGGGAAGAGGGAGCCAGAGGAGAGGCTGCACATGGTCAAAGCGACGGACTAGTTGGATGATCCTGGCAGCAGAGTTTTGAACAAAGATAAGGGAAGAAAGGTGAGAGCGGGGAAGGCCAGCGAGGAGGTTACAATAGTTGAGGCCTGAGATGACTATAGGGCATGGATGAGAGTTTTGGCAGAGGAGACAGACAGAAAAGGGCGGATCTTGGCAATGTTGTGGAGGGAGAAGCGGTAGGATTTGGCAAAGGAGTCAATGTAGGGTTTGAAGGTAAGGTGCGAGTTGAAGATGAAGCCCAAGCTCCGAGCTTGGGGGACAGGGAGGATGGAGACCCCGTCAATGGCAATTGACAGGGAAGAGGGAGAGTTAGGACTGGGAGGGAAGATCAGGAGTTCAGTTTTCACCATATTCAGTTTGAGTTGGCATTGAGACATCCAGGCAGAGATATCGGAGAGAGAGTTGGTGAGATGAGCTTGAACAGAGGGGGAGAGGGAAGGAGTGAAGAGAGAGAGAGTTGAGTGTCGTCAGCATATAGAAGTATTAGAAGCCATGGGAGGCTATCATTCAGTTTACCATCAAGAAAGCTTCGTTAAAGTGACCTTAGCTCCTCATGCAAAATATTATTGCCACTGAAAACATGCATTTTTTTCAACCATAGCAAGAGTGTTAAAGTGTTAGTGAACTGAACTGTGCAGTCAGTGCCAGTCACAGTTTAAAGGTGAAGCTTAAGTAGTCATCATCACAGTACTCTGAGGCTTTCTTTAGTCACTTATATATACCCTCTCTTAATACGTGTTCTATAGGGAGCTGAATTGCGTAGTCCGATTAGAGCTGAAGTTTAAGTCGTCATTGCAGTATTCTGCTGTTCTTAATTCTTAGCCACTTATATACCACCTGTTGTTTATCATGTAATGTTCCAAGTGCTTTACATTCCTTATGTGCACTGATTCTCTCAGGCACAAAATCACAAACTAAGTGGAGCAACACAGTAAAGCAGAAACACTATTTTTTTATCCCTGCTCTCTCATAGAGTGAGTTCATGAGTCTGTTAATGTTCTGAGTTATGGAAAATGAGGGCAGCTGTGAGCCCTTTGCCACAAGCAGACACGAGAATGGCTAAAACATAGGTATGTGGGTCTTCTACGCCACTCGTCCATGCCCTATGGAATGGAGTAGCATCTCTAGCCCAAGCTGAAGGAGCAGGAAACACTCCGGCAGCCAGCCAAGCCAAGGTCACCACCAGCACCATGTTGACCCCTGTGAGTACATGGTGATGGACAGAGTAATAAAAGGGTCTAACCTGGAATCACCCATCCCATTACAGCACCTTGCATGTCATATAAAAAAATCAACTCTACACATCAATTAGTATAACTGGTCTGCCACAAATAAAGCTGACCGTCCTAGGGAACTGGAGACCTGCAAAGAGAAGAGAGAAACAGCAGAAACTGCACCAAGGAAGGAGCTCTCCCCCCAACCCATAAGAACAGGTTTTCCCCTATTATCAGCAGCAGGGCTAGGAAGGAGTCGGGTGAAAGATGAGGAGGTAGGATGGTATTGCAGTAGCAGAGACAGGTTAGACGAGATGCAGGCAGAGAGTGGGGAGCAGGAGTTGCAATAACTGAAGGAAGAACTTGAATGGAAGCTTCTCAGGGTAGAGCACCTCTCAATACAGGGAGCAGTAGTAGTCCTCATGGAGGGCAAGACACAAGGCAGGTAGACTGGGTCTGGCAGTACAAGTCTGGTAGACATTCAAAATGATTGTTAACTTTTATTGAACCAACTTCTGTTGCTGACTGTATGCAAGATTTCAGTCCACACAGTCAGGTGAGTCAGAAGTGATGAGGAGAGTGCCGTCCCACCCTCAAGAAGAGGTTTCACCCTCCCAATGCTCACTGTACCTCTTCTTTGGGGGGGAGCAGTAGACCCACCAGCCTGTAGTAATTAAGGAACTTGTAAAGAAAGAAGGGGAGGGAGCCCAGAGAAGATACTCGGGGGGGGGGAAAGGCCCTCCAGGATGCAGTGTGGAGAATGAGGCAAGGGGTCCTCTACCCTAAAGAAGAGGTTATACCCTCCCAGTGCTCACTGTACCTCTTCTTGGGAGGGGGGGAGAGGGGGCAATAAGTGCACCCAGCCTGCTGGGGGGGGAAAGATACCCGCGTACATTGTTTAAAAAGAGAGAGCATGGAAAGTTCTAAATGAGGAAGGAAGTGTGGGTGTACTACCTGTCCCTGGTTAGACTGGAAGAAGCCAGCAGGTGCATTGCAAGTGCAAACCTGGGGCTGCAATGTGATCCTGCTGCTGTTTCTTCTTCCACCACTGACCAAATGCCTGCCCGTTTGTCCCATGCCAACCCTCTTCTGTGGGCCTGAAGACTGATAGTAGGGGAAGCAGCAGGGCTTCTCATGCATATCAGGACCCAAAATCCTGCTTTGACATGCACGAGAGAAGCCACGGCAGATCCCTGTTCACACAGGCTCTTTTCCTGTCAACCAGCTCCTCCACGCTGCCGCGTCTTTCCTGGCCCCTTCCTCTGCTGCCGCCACAGATGGGAACGCAGCCTCAGTATGGTACTACTTACGTTCTTGCGTTTTTAATCCATAACAGGACTCTTCCTCTTATCCCATGACTACTTAGTTTGCTCAAGAGTCTGCTTTTTGAAAATCCAGATATACTGTCAAGCAGATGACCACTATCAACGTGCTTGTTGACGTTCTCATAAAATTCAAATAGATTAGTACGACATGATTTCTCTTTGCTAAAACTATGCTGGTTTTTACCCATCAAATCATGCTTGTCAATATGCTTAGTAATTCTGTTTTTAACAATGGCTTCCACCAGTTTGCCTAGTATTGATGTTAGGCTTACGGTCTCTAGTTTCCAGGATCACCTCTGGAACCTTTCTTAAAAATTGAGGTAGATTTGCTAACCTCCAATCTTCTGGCACAAGGAGGATTTTAGTTGCATATTACTGGTAGTTAAGTAGTTTCAAATTTGAGTTCTTTCAGTACCCTCAGATGAATACCATCTGTCCCGGGTGACTTGTTACTGTTTAAATTATTGATATGCAATAAGATCTCTTATAGCATGATGCTAATTTCAGATAATTGATCAGATTCTACACCAGTAACAAATATTTTTTACTGTGAAGGATGTTAGGGACCAATCTACACCAGAACGGACACAAATAAATGATTTTGTTTCTCAGCAATGGCGTTGTCATCTTTTGAGTGCCCCCTTTTATTCCCTGATCATCTAGCAGACCAACTGCCTCTCTAGCAGGATTCCTGGCTCTGAAGTACTGTGGGGGTAAAGTTAATGTTGAATTTTGCATCCTTAGTAAGCTCCTCGAATTCCCTCTTGGCCTGTCTTATAATGATTTTATGCTGTCTCTGCCAATGTATAAGTCTGGTAGACATTCAAAATGATTGTTAACTTTTATTGAACCAACTTCTGTTGCTGACTGTATTTACCTCATTTGGAATACTTTCCCATTTTTTGAAGGACTGCTTTTTGGCACTGATAACATTAGGAAGACTATCATTCAGCCATGACAGCATTAATTTTTGGTTCTCTTCCTGCCTCTCTTGATTTGTGGTATATATTTAATCAGGGCATCTAAAAAAGTAGTTTTCAGCAGTCTCCATACATCTTGCAGACCTTTTGACCCTGATGACTTCCCCTTAACTACCTAATAAGTCTGCTACATGGTTGTTTAATTTCAAGAAGAGGAACTACGCAAAGATGAGGCAATCTCTCCTAATAACATGTTGAACCTAATTATATTGTGATCACTATTAGTAAGTATTCTTCCACTGTTACTCCCTCCACTAGACCCTCTGCACCAGTTAGGACAAGATCTAAAATAGCTTCTCTTGTGAGTTCCAAGACAAGCAAAGACTGATCCACTTCTGCAAAGGGCTAACTCCTAATGGGCTATTGCAATAAGCATATGGCTTTCTGAAGCAGTGGAAATGCTTGACTAAAAATAAGCAAATACAACTTATTTGACACTTCTCTCAAATTTAACAAACCACTTGCATAATCAGTTTGTTGAAATTCATTTTTACCCCCAATTCCAAATGGTATAATCAAAGGAAAAGGGGGTCTCTGGACAAGCTGCCTGTTCAGTTTCTTGCAGTAAAATACTACCAGGGCTGAATATTAGGTTTTTCGTGATAACTTGGAATTTGGCAGCAGATGGCTTGACTTGGACCTCAAGTGCCTTGAATTATGTCTAGAAGTTCAGGATGAACTTTTTCTGAAGTAGCACAAGCAATAGGAATTCTGACATCTTTAAACTTCACATTTCTCTTGTAGAGAGAGATTAGAAGTACTGTATAATACATGCACTGAATTAGTCTCTTTTTTTAGTACCAGATGCTTCATTTTGGCTTCTGTTTTGAGCACGTTTATCAAGTTGGAAGATAGCCATTACTTCTGGGAACAAGACTGGCTGTGTTCTTGTCTAATTCTGTATTGGCACTGGCCAAAAGTGCATGAAGGTGTACACTTTAGTAGATAACTCTCAAAATAATGTTGTGGTCTACCATAATGAGAGAGTATTGCAACAGTGTTCAAAGGATCATGAAATAGAGTTCAGTTAATGTTTCTGAAACTGTTCTTGTGGTATGTCGTTGGATAAGGGCCATGGAATTTATCTATAGTGCTTAACGCTAGATTTTGAATAAAGTGTACGCATTCCCAAATGGGAAGATGGTAATTGAAAGGAGATTCTTCCTTTTGAAAATCAGGAAAGGTACAATAATTCACATCTTACGTCTGCTTAAGGACAGAAGTATATGAAAAGTGGCTAGTTCAGAAGAAGAGAAGTGGGGCTCTGTTTTGGAAACTGAAGGGCTGCAATCTGGAAGTGTAAGCAAGTATGTTTCCTTAGCAGAAGATCAATGTTGCAATAGTAAGCTACACAAACTGAGCAGCCAGAAGTCACTTCTCCGAAGGGTAGTCTTGCTGCTGAAATGGTCTAGTGTTTTTATTTTTAAAATGCTGCAGATACTGCAGGCTATTTTAGTGAGCAAAAAAGACTCCTTAGCTAGAAGAATAGTATAATACTTGACCACAAATTGATCAAGTGGGATTCTTTTTTTCCCCTCAAGCATGGGAGTTATCTGCCATGGAGACTGACTAGTAGGTACTGAGTGCTCACTACCACAGTAAATGAATGTATTTTTTCTTTTGACTTCCTTGTAGAAATTACATGGTTTTATTGCTGCGTTATGATATGGTACCATAGTGACTAATTGATTCCATGACTAGACTAAAAGGCCGGACTTCTAATGAAAAGCTCAGGAAGAACTTGGTTCTCATTTCTGCCCCAAAGCTGCTAAGATAGGTTTATCCATTCTTACTCGTGAAAACGGGTAGTCTGAATCAAGTTCAAGATTTTAGGTTTATGTGCCTTTTTACAATCTCCCCTTTTATTCTCTCTCCCCCCCCCCGATCAAAAGCCTGTGCACGGGAGGGAGGGAATGCTAAGGCACAGTCTCAACTCCCTTCTGGATTATTCCAGGAAGACTAGGAAGCCATGGGTAAAACCTGGATTTTCAGGTATAGTTTTGGGTACCTGAGTACTGTTCGAATACCCAAAATACTGACAACTGTCATNCAAGACAGAAGCTATAATCTCCTAACAAATGTTGAGCTTTTTATTCTTGTTTAATTTTATTTTTATAGCATTTACTACTGAAATGTGCCCTGTAATACATACGTTATTGCCATTGTAAAGGTGTCTTGCACATTTTGAATTTATATAATATAGCTGAATAGTAACATGGATTAACTTAATGAAAAGTTTCTAACCATAGAAAATGATGGTTATTTTTAAAAACAACAAAAACCTCCTTCAGACTTTAAGAAGGGGGGAACTTGAATTCTTTTGAAGTTCCTTGAAATTACATCATCTTTTCCTCATGTTCATTAACAGCAAATTTTATAGCCATCTGTAGTGTTAAATAATCCTGTAATTTCTGTCTAGATGTTGTGTGAATCCTACCAGGAAGCAAAGCACTTGCTGAAAACTTACTTGGAGCAGCATGACTATGGGTCCTGGATTGTGAAGTCTCCACGCATTGAACAATTCAACATGTGAATACTAGGCTGACACATCTAATTTTCATGACGTATTTAAGTAGAGGTTCATTTTGTAATTAGCAGAATGTTCAGATTTTGGTCTGAAAATCAATGCGCCTGAGTTGCTGAAAGATTGCACAAGTTTTGCAAGTACTGATTTTTATTTCTTTTTTGTTAAATAAAGATTTCTAAAAATCTTGCTGTCCACTTTATTACTGAGATTTCTCAAAGAAGCGTAAATCTTTTCTTCAGAAATTGTGTGTGTGTGGTATTGAAATTGCATGCTAAAACATTCACATGCTTCTTTAACTGAACTTTGTATAATAGAAAGTGTAGTGTTTTGCAGCATTGAACAATGCAACTACAGTTTTGCATATGTTATGCCTTCTACTATATTGTGATGAGTGTTCATGGTCCCATTGCTCTTCTCGATTGGTTTTCTTGGAAACTGTGCTGTTGCATGTTTCCTGCAACATTGATACTTTGAGGTTTAGAACTCCCCTTAAATCTTTTGTACTCGAGTCATGACTTTGAACTAAATAAAAGTTTTTGCGTTACTAGATGGTATCAATTTCATGAGCATTGTCTTTTTAAATGATTCTCCTAAACTGTGGTTGGGGATAGTCAAGTTACTTTAAAAGGATTTTTTTTTTCCCTCAAGCATGGGAGTAATCTGCCATGGAGACTGACTAGTAGGTACTGAGTGCTCACTACCACAGTAAATGCAACTACATCATCCCTCAGAATATAAGGGTAGGTGCTGTAACCCCAGGACTTGGTAGCACATGCTCTGTTATTGAACTCCGCTAGGTCACCATTATTAAAAAGTTGTCAGATACCACAGGCTGCTCATGCCCAAGTAGAGGTGCAGTACATCTGATTCTAGCTTCAGATGCTCAGTCTGCTGTCCTTTTTCTGGTTTTCTAGTTATTTGTTGCCCCCCCTCCCCCCGGCCTCATCTGTGGAAAAGCTCTCTTTTCTGATTCCTTCCTCCCAGTTCCAGCCTAAAACTGGGAACACTGTAGTTTCTAATCTGGGGCAGTTGAATTTGGGGCTGTTAAGAGCCCAACTGCAGAGAGATTAATTACTCACAGTACCTTGAAAATTCTCTTATAGGGCTACTAGCTTGACATCCACCTAAAGGACCAGGTCAGCTCACCTGGTGGTGCCCTCTTGCAGGTGCTATCATTGCATCATGTACATTCATCAAGAGCACAAAGAGAGGTGCTCTTGGTAACTGTTCCACAGCTCTGGAACTCCTTCTCTGGAGGGTTATCATAGCCTGAGCATCTTCCAGAGGCCTATCTATTTGGCCAGGCATTTAACAGGCACAGTTAGAATTTGAGGTGTAATTTTATGGGTCTCGTTTATTATAGGACCCTGGTGTTTGTCAGTCATTGAAAAAGAGTGGGTTAAAAATCAAAAATAAACAAAAGCTCCAATTTTCTGGTTACTATTTCCCCAATTGTCACAGAAAACTTAATACAAACCCTTTTCATAGTTCTCCAGAAGGCAGAAGGTTTTTGTTCCAGTTCTGTGTCCCTAGCCCTTTTCCACAGAACTGGGGTAGGTAGAGCCTTAATAGGACAATTAAGGCTCTACCTACCCCAGTACCTGATGCTTCAGAAGAAGTGTGCAAAATATTGTTTGCAATATTTTCCAAGTTCTGGAACCAGATAAGCTGAATTCTGTGAGCAGAATAAATTATTAACATTATTCAAACTTTTGAATACAAACAGAAGATTCTGCCCTTGGCATGAAGAGTTGATCCTAACTTTGTGTTGATTTTCAAAGTCAGACGTGGCACTTGGATACCCAATGTATTACAAATTAGGCACTAATGTGCCATTTTTTTCCTTTTAAAAAATATACTCAGTTTTCGTTACAGTACGTCATGAAGGATACCAGTTGTCGCTTTAGACCCACCTGGGTCTGTGACAAAAGTACCACATCGTCTTCAAACATGAGGCTTCCGCCAATTTTAGTGGAAAGAACCTTGGGACCACTAACCAGGAGAGTACATCATTGATGTAATAGTTAAACAGGGCTGGTGCGAGCACACAACCCTGCCGTACCCCCCTGGTAATGTCCATAGAGGGTGTCAGGTGCCCTTGGTGATCGACCTTGACAGATACAGAAGACTTTGAATAAAGTGAACGAATTAGATGAAGTAACCGTCTATCTATAGTAGATGCTGTCAAATTGCCCCAAAGAAGTTTCCTATCAATGGAATCAAAAGCTACCTTCAAGTCCAAGAAGGCAGCAAAACCAGATCAATTCCGGGTTTTATATTTGGAGGCTATATGGTACAAGACCAGGCAGAGCTCGATAGTAGAGCGTCCTTGTTTCTCTCTAGTCGACCAGTCTGTAAATCTTGACAGCAGGTACTTGGCATAGATCTTGGACACAATGCACAGAAGACTAATGGGCCTAAAGTTTGCTGGATCACTATTGGAACCCTTTTTGAAAATTGAAATAAGAATCGCCATACTCCACCCTTCCGGAATCACACCAGTATCGTTTATGGCTGTAAATAATGCAGCCAAAACGGGAATCCACCACTCCCTATGGATCTTAAAAAATTCAATGTGTACCAAGTCACATCCTGTGGCTTCCGCGTTCTTAAATGTATCTACTATTTTTTCTACCTCTGTTATAGTAACAGGTGGCCATGGGGGGTATTCATTGATGTTACCCAGGCTTTCTTCCTGAACCATGCTCCCGTCACTAGAATTAAATAGGAGTCGAAAATGTTCCGTCCATACGGCGGGTGGAATGGGGGTTGTCGCTAAAGCAGGCTGGTATGAAATGTTGGAATTGACTATTCTCCAGAATTGCTTGGAGTTCTTTTGTTCTGCTGCAAGAAGTTGTTTGCTCCACCGCATTTGTAAAAACTGCCTCTTTTTGGTTCTTAATAGATTCCTATACTCTGATTTTTAAGAGTAGTAGGAGGGAGGTAATAGAACGGCATTAGTTTTCCTGTATTGCTTGTACATTTTGGCCAGCTTGAGCTTTGTATTCCGGCATTCTCCGTCATACCAGCCCTGACCACCTCCGCTTTTCGCCAGTGGGGGGGGAGGCTGTTAAGTCTGCCTTTGCAACACTTAGGTACTGGGCACAACTTCCTATTAAGTTATTATACAGAGCAACAGTGCCCTGGTCGCCTGCTGAGGCCAAAATTGCCTCCCTCAGATGTAGGCTATTTGCATGCTCAAAGAATGCAGCGATGTTATCAACGGGTATCTTCTCCCATCTGATGGAGCCTAAAAGCTCCATAGAACCCCATTCAGTGGTATCCGCCCTTAAGGGATGAAGCGGGGGAACCGAAAATACCAAAATCAAGGGCACATGGTCGCTTACTAGTACCTCCCCCACCCGAAAATCTAATTTATATTGTATCACACAAGTTGATACCAAGAAATAATCCACTAGGCTGAATCCCAAATGTCCCACATACGTGAACTCCCCATCGGTATCACCAAAGCTTGTGCCACTGGATATGTGGAACCTCTGGGCAATTAGGAAGGTAGCCAGCCGAATCCCAGATGTATTTATTTTGGGATCCTTGGATACTCTAGAAGAGAGTATACCATAGGGGTCCTGAGGTAGGGGGTCACTGTGTTGGGTGAGGGACTGGTCGTTTGCACCTAGCCTAGCGTTAAAGTCCCCGGCTATAACTATTTGACCCTCTGGATATTTGTCTTTTAAGGTGGTTATCAAATTGTCAAGGCTTGCCCAACTAGTTTGTCTGTAAGACCCAGCATTGCATGGGGGTACATATACTGAAATGATAACCCACACTCGGGCATCGGTGCGAAAAACATCAGTGCCAGGGCAGGGAGTTTAATTACCTCCACAAATCCAAAATCATGGTCTTTTCAAACAATAAGAAAATTTAAACTGGGAAATCATGGGCCAAAAATTTCAGCAAGTGATCAGTTTCCGCTACCTGGACCTTTTTGTTTCACCGGACACTCAACTGGACGCACCACTTAAAACGAACCATTCTTGCCTCAAAAGGTACATCTCAGGCAATATTGGGGGTATTTTTGCGCGAGCCGGTAGGGCAGCCGTACAACCTACAATGCAGACACACAATGCCAAAGTTAGGGCCAAAGTCATGTATGGGGCTGAGCTATGGGCACCCTTTTGTGCTCACTTGCTGAATTCAATCCAGGCAAGGTTTCTCCAGAGACTCTTGCATGCTCCCAAGGGAACGCCCTATGCAGCATTAAGGGTTGAATGCGGGCAAATGGGTTGGCAACATGCAGCCACAGAGCAGGTCTTACGGCTATGGTGTAGGCTTTCAAACCCCCATAGTCCAGCCTTACTGCATAGCCTCCGCGCAGACATCTTCTCGGATCCCTGGATGGAGAGAATATAGTTATCTCTTTCTCAAATGGGCATCTCAGTGGATTATTTAGCCTATAAACCTGTGGCTTCTCTGACTAAAAAAATCACAACAAGGTCATGAGATATAGGTAGACAGTTGGACCTGGGCAAAATTGCAGCATCTCCCCATATGAAATTTTATTTAGATGTAGTTCCAGCTATGGGACAGATGACCCACTATTTATTGACAAATATACCACTACGAGGGGAAAATCTTATCTTAGCCGCCCGCTTCAACGCCTTGCCCTCTCAAGTTATGGAAGGGCGACTAGCTGGAATTCCCTTTGGAAACAGGCTATATGCCCTTTTGACCGAATAGCAGTAGAGACAATAGGACATATAGTCCTGGACTGTCATCTTTATGACAGTCTGAGGCAAATATTCCTGCAAGATCTTTTGCTTAAAATTCCAGGCAGATCTGAGCAAGCTGCACTTGCTTTTCTCCTGAATACCACGGACCAACATGCTATTAGGAGCATAGCACGGTTTTTGGTCTATGCATTCCATGCAAGGGTAAATTTTCTGGCTTTTAAACCAGTATAGGATGGAATACCAGGCAGTGGTAATATTTTGGGACTTCATAGGTAGTGTTTTGGTCTACTTATATGTATGTAAAATAGCTACGTTTTATTGTAAGCTTTTGTATTCAACTGATTTGTTAAATGCTATGGCCAATGGCTACGCATAATAAATTTATTCATTCATTCATACTCAGTTTTCATAAAATGTTAGGTTCTGATAGAGTGACCAACTTGGATGGATACAGGGGAGCTGGAGAGTGGAAAGAAATGGAGGTGTGAGTGCTAAGGAGTATGGGTGCATTGGGTCAGGCAGGAAGCCATGATCTAGAAAAGAATGGATTGACAGGAAGGGAGTACTGGAACTGAGGGGAAAGGGTTTTGCATTTTCTTTCTGGAGCGTAAGTTTGAAATAAGCTGAATTCCATTTACTTCTGCAATAATGGTAAAAAAAAAAATCAGTCTCATCTCAAAAGGTGGTAATTTCATCCTGTGTTTCTGCTGTAGCTAAAGTTACTCTTTCCTTTCTCTATTTGTGCTTCGAATGGCTCAACGGGAAACATTTGTCAGATCAAAGTTTGTTTCCCTTCAGTATCAAGGTTTTTTCACATTGTGCTTCCTACTCTGAAAAAATCTGATTCGTATCCTGTTGTTTTGGAGAGGGCACTTCCAAGGAAGGTGCATCGGATATCTTGCCTTGAGGAGTTGAATTCCTCCATAGGAGGTTGAGATCTTTCCTTTCCAACCCTATGATTCCATCTTCATGAATGCTCAAACAAATTAGGCTGTATAATATACATACAAAGAAAATCTTGACTGCTTTCAATCAATATTTTTGTGTACAACCATGTAAGGATAAGACAATAGACTGTATGCCATGCTCTAAAACTCAACTCCTTGCTCAATTGCACCAAAAAAGCAAATTTCACAATTGATTTAATCATAAAACTTATCCTCCATCCTGAACTCTTTGATCTTTTAAGAGTATCTAAGGGTGCTTTTAGGCGAGACACTTTTAATGTGGTTTTGTAAACGTGCATTTAAATAATGCGCATTTTTAAAAACTGGTTTCGGCATCCCTTGATCATCAAAGGGGCTCAAAACCGGTTTGGAATCAGACAAAACCACATTCAAAATAGTTTTGTCTTTTACACGATCATGGCAGATGTGCATTTAAAATGGTTTAGGTGTTTAAACGAGCATTAAAACATGCGCATTTTTCACCAATCATGCGCAAAATTTGTCTTGTCTAAAAACAACCTAAGATAAACCTCAGCTGGTTGCAGATGGGAATCGGGCATTCAACACGGTTTTAGATATGCTGAAGTAAACTAAACAGGTTTGTTAATCTCCTTTTAGAGATCAAAATAAACACTTTGACTTGTATCATTCTATCTGGTATCCAGAATTTATATACAGTAGCAATGTTAACATTCTACATCACTATCTCCTCTTAATTACCCAGTTGGCAAGGGGAGGTTCGAAATTGATATTATGGCATTATGTGGCAATCCGCATACAGTGTTATACAGCATGCATATTGGCATCAAACCTAATCCAGCTTCAAAACTTCCATAAATCATTTATCATTTTTTGGTGAACTCCTTTTGGGTGCTGGCAACAAAGTTAGCAAAGGGTATAGAACAGCTTCCATAAGAGGGAGAGGCTCAAAAGATTAGTGATATTCATCTTAGTAAAGAAAACTATCATTTCCCTATTCAATTCCTTTTTGTTCCTCATTATACTGGAATTGGCAGGAACCCAATGCTAACAGGCAGCAGACTTAAATCGTACAAAAGGAAGAAGCTTTTTACACAATACGCAACTTATTTGTGGAACTCATTGGGTGCCTCTACATACGAGCTGTGATGAGCTTGATCCCCCAGAGTGGGGCCTGGGGCGGCCGCTCTGAGCCATCTTGCGGTAAGGCCAGCCTCGAGTTCTACGGGAGCCGTGTAAGCTGCCTCGAGTCCTACGGGAGAGAGGCAGGGTATAAATTAAGTGGAAAAGGAAAATGGAAAAAATCATGTGGCTGTACCTAGTCATTAAATGCTGTGAGAGCCAATATAATGGATCAAAAATCCTTTCAGAAAATGGAAAGCTGCAGTATTACTGATGCATGGTCGCAGATCATATGACCCTTCTCAAGCAAGCAACTGACCTACCTCGTATCTAGTTTCTTTAACTCTGATGGATTAAATGAATCCCACTTATCCCAGGTCGGTCGAGGAGGCATCCACATGGGAGAGGATTTTCGGACCCCTGCTGTGGAACAGGATCAGGCCCCTGAGAGGAGCTGCCGCCGAACGGCTGATCGGGGTGCTAAAGGAACATTCTCACCCAGGCAACCAAACAGCTGATTGGGGGGGCCCAAAGGAGCATGCACACTCTGATCACCAAACTGCTGTTGAGGGTGCAGAGGAGTGTGCTCACTTGGACCACCAAACTGTTGATCAGGGGGACAGGAAGAGCATGCTTACGCAGGCCACCAAACAGCTGATTGAGGGGCTTGAAGGTGTGTACTCACCTGGACCTCCAAAGAGCTGATTGTGGGGGAGGGGGAGCTGGAGAAGTGCTTCCCTCCAGGGTCTCAGCTGTTTGGCAGTCCGAGTGAACATGCTCTTCTGGGCCCGATCCTTGGGCCTTGCCTCACCTTGCAGTGGAACTAGGCAGGGCCTAACAAGGGAGGGTGCATTGCATGTTAGCCTGGTTGGGTGAGCCTTAGCCCATGCCTTGTCGCCAACCTTCTCCAGACCAGGCGTCTGGTTAGCAGCTGTCTGCCTGCCCTGTGGCAGGTGTGGGTGAATACCTGGCAGCCACCGAACTGATGAGCAGGTGACTTGCAGGCTACTGTCTTATTTGTTAACTTTTCACCCTAGGTCTGTGTCTGTCCTGGAGATGGGTAAATGGAAGTCGGTGCTGAATACATTTGCCTGACCTGCGTAGGAGGAGCCTGAGACTTCCTCTGGAAAGGGACCTGTGTATGAGCCAGTGCTGGAACATAGAGCCCCATAGACTTTGTTGTGGTACGGTCAGTTTGTAACCAAATTCTTGATTCGGAGACTCATGAAACAAACGGTTCCTATCAAATAGAAGGTTTCAATGACATTCTGTGATAGACCTGAAGCTGGAAGACACCAGATTGTTATTGCTGATGCCGTTTAACATCTGGCAGAATCTTTCACGTCAAAGGATACATTTGACACGTTTTTTGATAGCTTCTTGCTGCCTTCTATGGACAGAAACATTTCAAAGTCCATATATAGGTGACAAATCAGGTTGGTCTTCATCCTATACCTGCACAAGTGATTGATTTTGGAAAGAGTGGCATTAGAAACAGTGCCAAGTCCAGGGCTCGGTACTGGGTAGCTGTTGGTCAAGGAAATGGGTGACCTATTGGTGTCGTCACCATTATTGCGGAAGAAAGCACGGTTGCCCTTAACACAGGGTGACCCAGGGCCACTGCCCCAAGTCCTACTCTTTCTGGGGGCCCATAGTGGCCCCTGTTTTTACCAGGGTAGGATTCAGGACCCTAAACATGACCACTGTTAGGAGAGGCACTCTGCTTTTCCAAACAGGAGACCTAGAACACGGACTGCAGACAGGGAGATCTGCTGCTGTCGGGTAGTGGGGAAAGGAACTATGGCAGGGAGAGGATCCAGTCTGTGGGTCCTCTCCCTGCCACAGTTTGCAATCCCACAGTGTGTCCCCGTCAACATAGCTGTTGTAAGAGACAGCACAACAGCTATGTGGAAGGGGGGAACATGGTGCAAGCTCCACAGGGCTGGAGTTTACACTGGGTGGCTAGTGCAGAGCTGCCATGAAGTGACTGTACCAACCAAAACCTGCATAGAACTTGTCAAATGCTTTCTGAAATCAAGATACATTATGTCCACAGCAATCCCCCCCTCCCACCTTGCACAAAACTAGCAACTCTATCAAAAGGAGGAGACAAAGTAAGTCTGGTATGACTTTTTCCTGACAAATCCATGCTGGCTATTAGTCATTAGTGATCACTGTATTGTCATCAAGATGCTTACAAATTGTTTTATCATCTATTCTAGTATTTTTCCATTTACTAAAGCCAGGTTGACTAACATAATTTTCTGGATCCTCCCTTTTCCCTATTTTAAAGATAGGGACAACTTTTGCCCATTTCCAGTCTTCTGGCACCTCACCTGTTCTCTAAGAGCTGTTAAAAATAATTGACAGAGGCTTTGAGAGTACTTCCGCTAGTTCTTTCAGTACCCTAAGGGGTGGGAAGTGGTCAGCTGTCTGTGGGCTGTTTCCCAGAAATGAGAAGCCTGGCTGATGGAGGATTGGTATCATCTGCTTTCCCCTCAGGTAGCTTACATAAGGAGATCTAGAGGCAACAGCAGCCAAAGGGTGGTGCTAAAGGGCGCCGGATGTTCTTAGGCTGTATGGCCACAACCACAAAGCTGTGCTGCTCTTAAGGATCCATCATCATGCTGCTGCTTTTAGACAACCTTATATTACACGCATATATTGTGGGATACATGTGTATAGTATTCGCATTGTATTTCTTGAGAATATGTTGTGGGTGGGAGGAATGGGTGTGTGAGGGTCCGGGATAGCTTAGGCAGACTCCCCTGGGTGAGAGATGGGGGATTAGGTGGGGGTAGGTTAAGCAACTTCTTAGTTTAGCCGTAGGCCCTTGGTGTGGTGGGAGGCGTAGGCTGGAGAAAGGAATTTCTCCAAATGAGAATGGGAGGGATGGTTTAGTGTGGGAGGTATTTTATACATATTTTGTGATGATGCGTGTTAAAAATAATTGCAAGCTGCCTTGAACTATTTTGGGGACAGGGCAGGAGCATATTACGCCTGTGCTCTGCGTGCTGCAATGGCTGCCTATAACGTACCGAGCCAGATTCAAGGTGTTGGTCCTGGCCTATAAAGCCCTACACAGTCTTGGACCCAGATATCTCAGGGACCGCCTCGCCCTCCACACCTCAGGGCAGCCCCTTTGGTCTGCCGGAAGCGCCTTCATGGAGGTACCCCAAATAAAGCGGGGGGCCACAATGGAATATATATATTGAAAATCTTAATAATGTCATCCAGCCATGAAGGTCTAAATTTTTTTAAAGTAACCAAATATTCTCTGACCACCTCCTTTCTCTCCCAGCCAGCAGCCCCTCTGTCTCTTTGTTGGCACAACTTTTGCCAAGTTAGACATGGTTTCCCTCTTTAGTGAAGAGTTGTAAGCTGCCCTGAGATGCCATGGGTAGCTAAGAAATGCAAATAAATAAATAAGAGTGAGACAAAACAGTAGTTGAAAAGTTTTGCTTTCTTTTTTTTGTCTCCTACTAACATTTCACCATCTTCATTGAGCAGCGGACCCACCATTTCCTTATTCTTCCTTTTCTAACATAAGATGATTTCAGATGAGCAAGCTGGTGGTGCATGTGGCTGCCGCATGACTCTGTCACAAAGCACCCACGCATGTAGACTGCATGGGGAATAACTCAAATGGGATAACTCAAATGGGCAGTTCCCAGCACAGAGGCTGGCCCCACACTGTGCACTCCAGATTTCCCAGCATTGCTTCGTGAGTGGCTGAGAGTGCTGCTCCATTGCTCTCAGGAGTGTGCATCCAGCTGCTCCACCTTCAGATGGGCAGTTGGATCCATGGCTCATGCGGGGTACATCTCATCTGAAAACACCCAAACTTGTAGAACCCCTTTTGTGTCTCCTCTGGGATTGATTACTTGAGAGAGATTGATTTATTAGGCGTGACACAGGGTCATTACCAAAACAAGACAAACAAATAGAAGCAAAACCAATCAAAACTCAGGAAAATAAAACTTGAAAGAACAACCCTTTCTCCATTCCAGGTACAGAGTCTTAGGCAAGGGGCTGCCTGAGGGAGCGGGGCCAGTGGGATTGACTGTTCAGCGTCACCTGACTGACTGGAGGACCCTTCCCCCATTCCAGGTACAGAGTCTTAGCCAAGGGACTGCCCAGGGGGCAGTGCCTGCTGGGTGACCGCTGAAGGGTGCCGCCAAAGGGCGAAGAGCCATTGGCGGGCTGTTAGCGGATGGAGGCAGTGGAGGCGAAGATCATCACAACCACAAGACCCATCCCTCCCCTCCTCTGTAACTGACCCACCACGATGCCTGTCCTTCCCTCTCACCCCCCTCTCCCCTTGTCCCCTCCCTCCCCATTCCCTTACCTGCTTCTCCTCCTACTTCTTTCCTCACTCCTCCTGCCTCCCACTAAGCCTGTCATCTCTCCCCACTGTCCACACACCCTTCTCCTCCTCCCCCACCACTACTTGCCCCTCTGCCCCAGTGCCCGTCTCCCGTTGCCCCCCTTCCTCATATCTTATCCACATTCCCTGCCTTCCCCCTGATCAACTCCTTTTCTCCTGCTCCCTGTGGAACTGTCGCTCCTCTGCTAATAAAGCCCCCTATATCCATGATCTTTTCTTCTCTCGCTCCCTTCACCTCCTCACCCTCACTGAAACCTGGATCTCCTCCATTGACTGTCACCCCTGCCACCCTCTCCTACGGAGGTCTCGCCTTCTCCTACTAGCCCCGGGCCAAAGGCCGGGGTGGTAGCATAGGCCTCCTTGCTTCTTCCTGCCAATTTCAACCCCTCCCCTCTCTTTCTCCTTCCCCTCCTTTGAGGCTCACTCGGTTCGCCTCTACTCCCCTCTCCACCTCTGTGTTGCTGTTATCTACCCCCCGCCCCAGCTCCCTCTCCTCCTTTCTCTCAAGCTCAGATCCTGGCTCACCTTATTCCTCTCTGATGATATCCCCACACTCATCCTTGGCGACTTCAACATTCATGTTGATGCACCCTCTCAGCCTGGTATCACCCACTTCCTCTCCCTAGACACCTCCTTTAATCTCCACCTCTGGACTAGCTCACCCACCCACCCACACTGGTGGTCACTCTTTGATCTCGTGCTCTCTAGGAACTGTTCTGTGTCCGATCTCTCCTTTGAACCCCATCCTATATCCTTGCCTCTTTCAACCTCTCCTACTGTTCCCGCTCCTCTTCCCCATCTCCCCGTCCCTTCCGTGATCTGCAGGCCATTGTGCCCCAGGACTTTGCCTCCTCCCTCTCTCCTCTTCTTCCCTCAGTCCTCTCCTTCTCCTCCCCCAATTCCACCATCTCCACCTTCAACTCCTCTCTCGCCTCCACCCTCGACTCCCTTTCCCCCCTCTCCTCCCACCCGGCTCACTCCCATAACCCTTGCCCTTGGCTCACCCCCACCATTCGCCATCTCTGCTCCTGCACCTGGGCTGCGGAATGCCTCTGGCGCAAATCCCTCTACCACACCGACTTCCTCCACTTCGAATTCTGCCTCTCATCACTCAATTCTTCTATCTCCCTCGCTAGACAGCAGTACTATGCCTCACACATTGAGTCCTGCTCCTGGGACCCTCGCCGCCTCTTTCCCACCTTTTGACTCCCTTCTCAAACCCCCCTGTCCTCCTCCTCCTCCCTCTTCTCTCTGCGCTCAGGATCTGCTCTCCTTTTGACTTCTAAAATTGACAAGATCTGCCTAGATATTGCTTCCAAGTCCTCTCCTGCTACTACTCCCCCTCGCCCCCCTTCCCCAACCTCTCTCCTGTCCTCCTTCCCTCCCGCCTCTTGAGTAAATCTCCCTTTGCTCCTCCTCCAACACCTCCACAGGACCCCATTCCTTCCCACCTCCTGACTTCCATTGCCTCCACCGTCACCCCTCCCCTCCTGAACATCATCAACCTCTCCCTCTTCACCAGCTCCTTCCCCTTTGCTTTTTAACACGCCACTGTCTTCCCCCATCCTCAAAAAGTCCACTCTGGATTCCTCTGAACCCTCTAATTAGGGTTCCTGCCGCCGCCGAGTCCCGCTGCTGGGGCCACCGCTCCTCATCCCCGCCGGACACCTGCGGGGAGAAGAACATCACCTGTGAGGTTGGGGGTTAGGGGGGGGGAACGCAGAGGGCAGCCACGTGGGCTGTCCTGTCCCCTCCCCCCCACCCGGAAGGAGCGGGGGCATAAAGCCCAGGGACAGCGGCTGAGCCGCAGGCTCGCGGCCAAAGGGCCGCGGCCAAAGGGCGCGGCACTTTCTGGGCACTTTGGGGGACTGCAGGGGGGGTATTGTTTGTGTTGTGTGGGCTTTTGTTCATTTTTCAGGGCTAGGGTGGTAGGGTGGGGGTTGTTGGTAAGGGGGGTTAAAAGAGGGGGGTGGACCCAGGGACGTCCCCTGGTGAGAGCAGGGG
>QEPC01004817.1:4018685-4062001 GCA_003113815.1 Sphenodon punctatus | reverse complement strand
GGCATTAAGTCCAACCTTCTTCTATCACCTCCGTCCTTAATGCCCCTCACTCCCCGCGTTCAGTACCATAAGGTGTGACCACTTGGATTGGAGTTACCAGTCCAATCCCCGTTTTCCACTGGACCAAAATTAATCCAGGCCAGGAAGAGCTGGCGATCAAGTGACCATGTCAGGACCGCTTAGATCCTTCCCATATGCCCCTTGATGCCAGTCCTTCTTCTCTGGGATAGCAGTGGGGCGCCCATCCCCTGACTGCTTCCCAAGTCCCACCTCCTGGATGCCTCTCAGCATCCATCATTACCTGATGTTTTCCATAATGCCAACCAATTCCGAATACCTGTTTAATTCCACCATGGTACTGAACTCCGCCAACCAGTTCAGCAGCAAAGCTTGCTTGAACACCCCCCAGCCTCACCTAAGGGCACCACAACCTATCCTAAACACTTCTGTAAGAATTCCTGTAGATTCCCCAAATACATGTCAAGGCCCCTTTCAGACAGGTGAACCCCATCTGAACAATACAACTCCGGCCTGGTCCACAAAATATTCCCGTGCACCAACCACATTCCCCCCACCTGGGTAATACATTTCTTAATCTCCCTATTAACCCTCTTTCTAGACCTATCCACCGCTCTCGGATCCGTGGCTCTAGGCCACCTCATCCTCTGTAACATCTCCGTGAAAACCAAAGAAGCCCCAGGGAATAACTCTCAGCCTAAACCAATCCTGCCTAACCATGATAGATAAATCCAAACTGGACCCTCTGGTCAAATCATTCTCCCCCAGATGTATAACTATTAGATCTGGGGACTGACCTGCACCCCAACCGTGGAGCAATGGCATAAGTTGTGGCCACAGCATGCCCCTCTTACCCTTCCAGACTACCGTTGCCTTCGCGGATAAACCCAACTGTGAACCCCAACTAGTATTTTTTGCCCTCTTCTCAGCCCAACTAATAAAACTATGGCCAATAATCCAAATTACCTTCCTTCCCGTTGGCCACAGGAACCCTGTAAAGAATAAAAACCATCCGTCAACGTTGCTGAAACAACTCTCCCTCATCGATCTACAGCAGGAAGTGGGCGAATATATGATCTAAATGCCCCAGAGCGCCATCTCCCCACCAACTTAATATCGGGAATCGTCAAACCCGCCGCTGCTGCGGTAGATGCCGCCCCGATTCGAAATGAATGGGAGCTAAACCTCCCGCATATGCCTAATGCATTCACACAATGCCCCATAACCACTGTAAACTGAAACCTGGTGAGGGGCTGACCAGATTGGTGGAGAAACAACGGCCCTGGTCCGGGTGGTCTCTCTTTCAAAAACTTAACCATGCATGTGACCGGGCAGATCAGCGGCTCGCTGGACCCGAAAAGCACCACTCTGGCTCCCTTCCCTACTTGGTCAGTTTTAGATCTTCTGATGCATAACTCAATCCCATTATTTCCTACAAACACATCCCCGACCTGCAAGGCCCGACCCGAGCCATCTACCCGCGAGTTAACCACTAATTCGCTTACCCTAAGTGCTGCAAAAAAGGCGATGACGAAGGCCGTTTGAAAAAGCCGAGCCTTGCTCGGATCAGTAAATATTCCTGGGAGCTTTGCCACCAAATCAGCCAACGTTTTTGGTGACACAGGCATCCTGGCATCACCCCTACATGTCCCTTGTCGCCTCCAGGCTTCCAACATGGCTCTCAAAATAGGCGACCCTGATAACTCAGAAGGGCCGACCATTTTGGAGAAAAACGATAAAGCAGACCATTTTGCCGCAATCGTGCCTGCCGCCAAACCTTTCTTGTGCAACTTCATCCCAAATTGCACCACCTGTGGCAATGAGATCGGAAATAACACCAACCAGCCCTTCCCTGCAGCAAAGGCACTGAACTCCTTCAAGGCTCTATCATACAACCGCCAAGTAGCCAGGGAAACCGAGCCCTTCACAGTCTCTATCAGCTCTAGAATCCAAGGCTCCAAAGCTCTGGGGGAACCAAGTCTTGCTTCTCCCTGGCCATTGGAGCGAGCTTCCGAAAACGAGGAATCTGGAAACGAGAGAGGGCATCAGCGATCTCATTATTAACCCCCGGCACGTGTCAGGCAGAAAAAACTACATTCTGCTTTAAACACCACAACACAAAAACTCTTTACCAACCGCATTACCCTCTCCAATTTTGAAGACAGTGAGTTAATCACGTGTACTACAGCCAAATTGTCACACCAAAATAATACCCTCTTATCCCTGAATCTATCTACCCATAAGTGAGCTGCAACCACTATAGGGAACAACTCGAGGAACGTCAAGTCTCTCAGTATGCCCAAGTCATGCCAATGAGCAGGCCACTGCTCTGAGCACCAGCTCCCTTGAAAATAGATTCCAAGCCCCGCCGCACCAGCAGCATCAGAGTGCACCTGCAACTCAGCTTCTAATAAATAAACGTCTCTCCACATGCTGACACTGTTGTGATGTTGCAGAAACTCCAGCCATACTCCCAAATCCTCTCTCATCTCCCTTGTGACCCTAATGTGATGATGCGGCTTAGTGATCCTAGCTGTTTTGGCATACAAATGAGACAAAAATGCGCGCCCCGGCGCTATAACCCTACACGCAAAGTTCAATTTACCCAGCAATGACTGAAGCACCCTCAAAGTCACTTTGCTGCTCCCCATGCATGAGCCAATTTTGTTCCTAATTACCTCTAACTTATCTAACGGCAAACGAGAACACTGAGCCACTGAATCCAATTCGATACCCAAGTAGGTCAGACATGACGTGGGGCCCTCCGTCTTCTCCTCAGCTAAAGGGACCCCGATCAACTCTGCAACTTCCCTAAAGGCAGACAACAACCTCCTTCACTCCATCAATCCTGCTCTCCCGATGAAGATATAATCATCTAGATAATGTGACATATAGCGGGACCCTGTCCGCCGCCTAACAATCCATTCCAGGGCAGAGCTGAATTTCTCAAAGGCAGCACATGAGATAGAGCATCCCATAGGCATTGCCTTATCAAAATAAAAACAGCCCTTAAATGAAAACCCTAATAGGTCAAAATCCTTGGGGTGCACTGGCAAGAGGCAAAAAGCTGACTTAATGTCACTCTTTGCCATAAGAGCACCCCTACCACAATCCCTCACAAGCTCGACCGCCGCATCAAGAGACGCGTAGTGAACCGAGGTCCGCTCGGGAGGGATTGCATCGTTCACTGAAATCCCCCTAGGGTAAGACAGATGATGTATCAATCTGTATTCCCCAGGGGCCTTTTTTGGTACGATCCCCAATGGTGACAATCTCAAATTCTCCATAGGCAAAGATTCAAAGGGGCCAGCCACCCTACCTTCCGTTAACTCCTTCTGTATCTTTTGATCCACCACTGCTTCCATGCCTATTACCGACTTCAGATTCCTAGCTATCATACGCTCCCTCTTCCCAACAAATGGAATTTGAAAACCAAACCTAAAACCATTAACAATGTAACCTGCTGTATCCGGATCAGGGTAATCGCTTAACAATCTCTCGAGCACCCACCATTTAACTGGGGTTGGTGCTCTTACCCGCAGCGGACTGGGCCGGCCCCCCGCCTCTGCCTGCCCCAGGTTGGAATCCACGCTTGCCTCTCTGCCCCGCCCCTCGTCTACGCTGACAGTTGATGGAAGGGTGAGCACCCCCACATTGGAGGCAGAAATGCATAAACCTGCAAAAGGAACGAAAACACTTGCTTTCGTTGAAGTCCCAGCAGGCCAAAGATTGCCCTCCCTTTTTATTCTGTTCCCCACGAAAATTATCTACCGGCTGAGCATCACCCTTGATTATGATATGCCCACTATCTGCACGCACCATCTCCTTTCCTTGAATACATTCCATCCATAGGTCATGGTCCTTCACCTCCCACTGCACCCCAGGGGTAATGGCTGCATGCTGGCGAAATGCCTCGTCATACCTGAGCCAACCGAAGCCATCCCTCGTTAGATATGCTCGCCTTACAATATCGAAATATTTCCACAGGGCTACTGCCCTTTCTGGAAAGGCCTGCATTATTACTCCTGCATATATAATGAAGGCTGACTCCCAGTTAGCCCAATTCCTATCGATCTTTCTCCTCTTTGCCCTTTCATACTCCTCTGGCTGTACGTTGGGGTCAGGAACTGGGTCGCAGAACAGGATGGCAAACAGGTCTATGTAGTCACCCCTCCATATTTTTTCCCTTGTGAACTGGAGTAGGTGTGCCCCTGCAATGGAGGGACTTCCTTTACCTGTGAGCCAGCAGAGGCCGCTCCACCCTGACCCTCAGAAACCGTGGCGACAGCCAAAGGGGCTGGAACATTTGCCCCGCCTACCTGTCCCACCTGAACCCCCATGCTCGCTTCACTCCCGGCTGACTAACCCTGTAAAACGGTTGCTTGCGGGTGCCACACGTTATTCACCCACACTAACCTATTCGGGTCCTGCTGCACCAGCAGTTGACCCGTCCCAACATTCGCTTGCACAGATGCCGCAAGGCTCTGCTGGACCACCTGTGTTGCTGCCGACGATCCCAGGGGTCCAACACTTGCCTCCCCACTAACTTCAACCCTGACAGGCCCTTCCACTGTCTGAGCAGGCAGACTGCTTCCAACTACTACCTGCCCCTGGGTCGCTGAACCCAAATGGGGCAATGCATACTCACCATCACCTGCAACCGTTGTAATTGAGTGCGTCGCCTGTAACACACCCGTCCCCGATGTGGATGGCGCAGTCGCCCTTGGTCCTGCCCCACCTTCCAGCAGCTGGGCAATCCTGCCAATCTGCTGCTCCATTCTGTCCACCTTCATGGCCAATGCCTCCATCGCTGGGTCCCTCTGGCTTGGCCCAGGTGTATCACTCTGCTGCAGAAAAGGGTCAGGTAAATTCGAGCTCACTCCCCTAGATACCAGACCCCCTGTTCCCCCGGCCTCCAATAACCCAGAGGCTGTCAGGCGGGACATAACATTATCCCACCCAGCCATTCTGGCCTCCATGGACTGCATGAAGGCCTGTCCAGGACCTCCCTGCAGCCACGCTGGAGTGGGGGGCTGGACCTGAGCCCCCTGCACTATGGCAGCAGGAGGCTCAGTGGGTGCCACAACCGGGGCACTCCCGTGTGTAATCCCCACCGTGGAAGAGCCAAGCCCCCCATCCATGTTGGGCACAGCCCCCCCCGTAGGGAACCTTCCAGATGCCCCGTCCCCTCCTCCAGGGACCTTGCCAAGGAAGAAGGGGCACAGGGGGTAGCCTCCACCTGCGACTCCCCTGCTCCATCACCGCCCTGCCCGGCCTTCCTCTTTTTTCCACCGGCTGTGCCAGGCCCCTGGCCTTTCTTTGCTCTGCCCATATTCCCTGCTGGGACTTATGCGTTAGAAAGTGGGTATCCACCCCCCCTCAACTTCCCAACCCAACACTCCCCTTGCCCTTCGTGGGAGAAATTCAATCTTAGGGGGTGGGTGGGAAACTGTTCCCTTATAGCCCACCTAAGAGGGGGTTGAATTCCCAATATGAATGGGGAATATTCCATGGGGGTATGCCCACTGTAGGGCTGGGATCACCTATGCTCCTGTGGGAGGATATGTCCCCATGCTTATGCCACAAGTTCGAGATAAGGGGGGGGGCCTCGCTCCGAGCCCCCCTTTCTCCCGGGTCCCCTCACTCAATTTAAACACTGCCCCTCCCGTCCCCTCACGAACACCGCAAAGTACAGCCTTTAATTTCAGTTGCCCGTCCTCCACGCCGCGCCCCGTTTTTCTCCTGCAAACCCCCGTTCCAGCTGAGAGATAAGCCTTCCAGCTCCTGGCTCAAATTGTGCACCGCTGGTCCCCTCTCACAATCCCCGCTCCCCGGAGAGGCTGAAAGAAGCGTCCGCTTCAGTTGCTTGCTGGCAGCCGAATGGTGGGGGCTGCCCGGCACAGGAGACCACGTGGGCCTTTGTGTCCAATCAGAGAGACGCATTTTCGCGCCAGAACTCCCATCAAGCTGCCGCCGCCCTGACGGTGCAGCTTGCAAGCCGGCCAATTTTCCACCCTGGGCAGTAAGTTCTGCCTCCACAAAAAAGCCAGTGCCTGATTCCCCTGATGGGGCGGGCGAAAATTTAACCCTTGCCACGCACGAGGCGCTTAGCAGGGTCCTTATTTGGCTAACTTGTCAAACCCCAATGACCTAGTGTCTGTGGCAACGTTTCTTGTTCTTGTTGCCAAACGTCGAAAAATGAAAAGAGCACAAATAACTGGACTGCAATTTATGTAGGATCTTAGTCGTTATTAGCCACTTCCTGATCTGGCAGGGCCAGTTTGGTACAAGTTTAGTATAGGATGGGTATGGGTGGAGTGTAGGTTTTTGTTCCTCGCTAATCAAGTTATAATTGGAAGGGGCCAACCTTGGATGTACCTATATGCTTATTAACTTTATACTTTGGTTGTCTGTATTTTAATTCTTATTATTATCGCTGTGTGGTTATGTTCGTGTATGTCCTTTTGTATCTTTCTTATATTGTATACTCATTTAGGCCATGGCGGAGGCCCATGCCAATAAACTTTAACTAACTAACTGGATTTTATTTAATCCTTGTTCGAGTTAAATTTAATGTAATTTAATTTTAATTTTATTCCAAGGTTTGTATCCTGCCCCCTCCTGCCCAATGGCAGCTCAGGGTAGCTAACAGATAAAGCAATAAATACAAAAGTATAATATAAATGTAACAAAAATATAACACCAGATACAATATAAATATAAAATCTAAGTACAAAAGAGGCCCAAAATAAATATCAACCCCCACCCACTACCCGTCCCCCTCACCGAACGCCTGACAAAACAGCCAGGTTTTACATTGTCTACGGGAGGAAGAGAGGTCCAGAGACAGGCGGACCTCCACCAGGAGAGAGTTCCACAGCCTTGGTGCAGCCACTGAGAACACCCTCTCAAATGTCGCCACCTGGGGAACCTACAAGGGGATGCTCCTGGCCAACCGTAGGGGTCAATCCAGGGCCCGAGGGGTGATGCGGTCCCACAGGTAAGCAGGGCCCAGACCATATAGGGCTTTAAAGGTAAGAACCAACACCTTGAATCAGGGGCCGGAAGTCTATAGGCAGCCAGTGCAGAGAATGGAGCACTGGTGTTATGTGCTCACGGTGGCCTGTCCCTGTTTGGAGGTGGGCCACTGCCTTCTGCACCAGCTGCAGTCTCCAGATCGTCACCAAGAGTAGTCCCACGTAGCGTGTTGCAGTAGTCCAATCTTGAGGTGATGAATGCATGGAGGATGATGGCAAAATCAGAGCCTGAGATGTAGGGCCAGACCAGATGTAATTTACAAAAGGCACTCCTCGCTACAGCCGCCACCTGGGCATCCAGGCGGAGCTGTGAATCAAGGAGTACACCCAGACTCTGAACCTGAGGGACCAAGGAGGGATGCACCCTGTCAATGATGGGAGCCGCCCTCCACCCTCTCGTTCCTTCCCACCAGGATCGCCTCCATCTTATTGGGATTCAGTGGTGCTGGGTGGGGCTCTGCGAAGACCTTCCATGCCTGCAAGGCAGGGGCGGGGGGGGGAGCAGATGGAAATGTCCACAGGGGGATCAGGGCCCACTACCTCCTGGGAGGCCTTCTGTGCAGCTCCTCCCAGTCTCTGGGTTGGCGACGCCAGCAGCAGCGGCTGGATTTATTTGATCCTTGTACATTGGGGTAGGCAGACAAGTTCTGAGAAGGGATTTTGTACCTGCTGTGCATGACTGTGCTTTGTTTCACGGTAGAATGGAGAACGGGGATAGCAGGATAGGCTAGTAGATACATCACTGCGCAGATTTGGAAGCATAAACCTCATGTAGGGGATGCCCTGGCCAAGTGATACTTTTTTCTTTTGCTATCTCTAAGCTGGACACTTGTTACTGTTTTACCTGAGGTCAAACGTTTCGCTGTTGGAATGGGTGAAGGCAGGTAGTATGATATGACTCATTTGTGGCAAATGCTAATATGTATACATTGTATCTGGATTTTGCAAACTGCATTTTCCCATTCGCTTCAGGGTTCATCGTCTAGTCTATGCATTATTTGATGCATTAGGATTAGGACACATTAGAACCTGCTCTTTCTTTCACCATCTTGCAAGACACTTTTGCTACGAAGTGGCAATACAGTTGGATAGATCCAATTATCATGTCTAGAAGTCAGTGCTTTCTAAGCAATTATAGAATTTCTTGTCAACACAGATCAGAATAAGCCTGATCATTTTCAAAGTAAGTTGTAAAAGCCTAAGACAGAAATGTAAACCATCTCTGAAGTACTATCACAATCCCAACAATGAAATAGTGAAGCTGTAGTGTAACAGCTTATCTCCAGTTTCCATATGGAAGAAGGATTTCTTCTATATCCCATGCAGCTTACAATGCACCATTTAGCCCTCTTTCCTTATTCAAGCAGGACAACAGGAGTAGGAACTGCAGGACCATGGTATCAGCAGAAAAGGGATGATGGCAAATTTGAAAAAGGGTAACTAGGAATATGCAGAACCTACTTTTCCTGAATATTTTCATTATGCCAAGAAGAGCAACATGGAAATGAGACTTGTGTGGAAAGCGCCTTTTATTTGTGCACTGATGAGATTGTTGAGACCTACTACCTGCCACTCCAACTTGTGCCGGTCCTGGTTGTTGAAAGCAAGAGCTGGGGCGGTGGTACCTTGACACGCATTAGCACCTTCTTTATGGAAGGAAGGGTGCTGGCCAGCCTTAAGTGTGTGGAGGTTTGTCCCTTTCTCAGGAAACCATCGCTTGATGCTGGAGCGTTGGCCAGTTATCACCCAGACTCCAATCCGTCTTTCTTAAGAATGGTAATTGAAACAGCTATGGCAGTATGCCTGCAGAAGCATCTGGACTCCAATAATATCTTGGGGAAATTCCAGAGTGCGTTCCAGCCTTTCCACAGTGTAGAGACTGCACTTCTCAAAGTGATGAATGATTTGCTGATGGTTTTAGATCAAGGACAGCTAGACATTTTTGGAATGCTGGCCGTTATAGCAGCATTTGATACAATTGATGGTCGGTTGTTGCTTTTGTGGCTGAGGGACACTGCTGGTGTGACAGGAACTGCCAGTTGGTGGTTTGAGTCGATCCTTGAAGAGCGGAGTCGATCAATGGTGATGGATGGTTGAGAGACCTGAAATGCGCCGTTCCCCAAGGTACTAGTCTGTCACCCATGTTGTGCAATGTATACATACAACCTTTTGGGGATGTGTCATAACTAAACACAAGAATGAGGATCATCAGTACACTGTTGATATACAAGTCTGTATCTCTTGTCCTATGGGCCCTGTCATTTTGGCCTCTCCCTTGGAGTAATGTTTGAATGATATGGCCAGCTGGGTGTGTTGGAGCTGCCTCATGTTCAATCTGGGGAAGACTGAGGAGATGCTGGTGAGGAGGGGCAGCCAGTGTGAGAATGTCCTTGACTTCTTTGGGCCCCTGCATGTTTGTGGCCTTCAAGTGGAGGTGGTGGGAACTTGATCATCATTTTCAACCATGCTCTGTGAAATGATTCATGATCAGATATCAGATGTGGTTTGGAGATGCTTTTTTTCAGCTGCGCAATTTGTGTAAGCTACACCCTTATTTATCCCAGTCTGATCTTGCCACAGTGACCCATGCCCTGGTGACCACAAGACTTAATTTTTGTAATTCCCTCTTCTATGGGCTTTCAAGGGAGCTTCTCTGACATTTATTTATTTATTTACGGACTGGCTTTCGCCATAGCCCAAAAACACAAAAAACAACACACATCTCACATTACACCTGTGCTCTACAATCAGCACTATAAGGACCTATAGTGTTCCGGGCACAATTCGGGGTGTTGGTTTTGGCCTATTATAGCCCTAAACAGCCTGAGCCCCACCTATCTGAGGGACCTCCTTTCCTACCACTGTGGCCCCTGCAATCGGCCGGGAGCACACTCTTGCCGGTATCGCCAGACAGTCTTGTTCATACAACAAGGACTTACAGGGAAGCATTCTTGGTTTCTGCCCCAGTATTGTGGAACTCCCTTGCCCCAGAGGCCCATCGGAGCCCAAGCCTGACCATATTCTAGAGACCATGTAAAACTTGTCGTTTTGGTAAAACATTTGGCAGGTAGAGCTGGGGGTGGGAGGGTTAGGGGTGAGTGATGGTGGATTTTTCTTTAAATTAAGTTTTTTAAGGATGTCTTACTGTATTTCTATTTTTTTGTATTTTATGTATGCTGCCCTGAGCTTTAGGGGAAAGGTGGGATGGAAGTCTAATTTTTAAAAAAAGAATAAATAAATTTGCAGATTGTGCAAAATGTGGCAGAGAAGTTGCTTACTGGTTTTGGGAGCTGTGCTCATATTACGCTCGCCCCATGCTTTCCGTATTGGCTGCCTGCAGAGCGGCAGATTGAACTTAAGTTTGTACTAATGGTTTTAAGGACCCTGAACATTATAGGCCCTGCTTATGTTTGAGAACTGCTCCTGGAACCTCTTCCCGATGATCATCTGCACTCAGAAACCACCTGCTTTTGGGGATCCCACCATCATGCCTTAAGTCAGCAAATGACTGGGCCTTTGTTACGGCAGGCCCCTCAGTGTGGAAATCATTCCCTCCAGATGTTCATCTCAGTTCCTCCATCACCTGAATACTTTTTTTCCCTCCAAATGCTTTTAGGATCCACTACTGGTACCCTTCAATATAGTAACTCCTCTGTTTTTACCTTACCCTTCTAAATTATTTTCAAATTGATTTTATATAATTTAATATTACTGTATTTTATGTTTGAAGCACTCCCAAGCAACCTTTTGCAGGGGGTGGGAGGGTACTGCTATAAAAAAATTAAATTATTATTATTATTTATTTATCATTATTTATTCTGTGATATCTATCACTTATTCCATCTGTCACATGGCCCTTTTCACACAGACACTCTAACACTGATAAAATGGGTGTTACGTTTTATTATACATATTTCAGGGCACCCATAGAGCACACCTGCAGCCCTGCAACATGTACCCTTACATTTCATCGTGGCGTTGCTTTCCATCCCCCAGTGGAAACAAACATGAAAAAAATATGGTAATTCGTGGCTCTACAAGTTTGAGATTTTAGGACATTGTTACCAGCACCTTTGGGCATAAGATACTCAAATTCCATCCAGATATCTCTTACCGTTTGTCTTCTATAATAAAAAAAATCCAAAAAAGGCCTGGGGTCAAAAAACCACCCCAGCATCAATGGAGTTTTCCTATTAGGGTGGAAATCCACCCCAGCTTAAAAGCAGCCAAATCAACATTTTTAAAGGCCAGTTCAGACTGCAAGATGACATGGAAGGCAAGGTCATTTTAGACTGGCAGCAGCAATGAAAATTAACCCCTTTACTGCCACAAACCTCTGTCCGCCATCTTTGGATTTGATGGGAAACACACAGTGTCATATGTGCCAAAGAAGGCGAAAGCAGTAATCCTCTCCACGATGCACCATGATATGGTGGTGGAAGGAGATCAGAGGAAGCCTCAATCTATCCTGCACTACAACAGTACCAAAAGTGGAGTGAACAACTTGGACCATCTAGCCACCACCTATAGTTGTAAAAGAAACCAATAGGTGGCCTATGGCATTGTTTTACAAGAAGGCAGGAGCTACCGAACACCGGGGGGGTCGGTGTACGGCCCATTCAGGGTTCGGACTGTTAAGCCCAAACCTGTTCGATTTCACCAAACCTGTTCGGGAGGGAGAGAACCCGTTTTTCCCTCCCACCTCCAGGCTGCGTGGATGAAAGGGGTGCCAGGGCTCACCTCAAGCCTGCTAAAAATTAAAACAAAACCAAAAACTATATTCTGTAGTTTGAAGAAAAAATAATGTTTTTGCAAAGAAAAACGAGTAGTGTTGGTTGTTGTTTATTCATGTGTGGAGCTGGTATTTCTCATAAAACAGACTCTATAATGTCTGTGTGTGTGTGCTGGGCATAGATTGTGTTGCTACTGTAAAAAAAAAAGTTACATTTTATTGCACACTTTCAATCCCCAGGTCAAAATTAGCTTGGGGTAGAAATCCACCCCACGATAACTCAAGTGTAATTTTTTTCATGTTAAAAGGTAAGAAGAGAGAGAGAGACTGGAGGCTTATGGTGTATTCTTAGGGGAACAAATGAATAAAATACTGTCTATAGTATTTTATTTATTTAGATTGCAAGCTGAGGAGGAGCACAAGGAAACAGCTAACAGCTCCTGCATGTGCTCCTTCAGGCAGACACCACTGAACTCTACCATTGCAAGGGTTAAGACTGCTTTCCTCCAACATCTTGGTTTGCCTCCTCTCTGCCCAAGCTCTAGTTCACTCCTGCCAAACTGACTTCTGCTTTAGCCACACCCCTCTTTTGTCTCTTTCCAGCTCTTAACAAAAGGGGCTAGGTGGTCGTGCATGACCCACCCAACCTGTAACCTCTCTGTCGAATCCAGAGAGGGTTCTATTACAAGGGGCTTAGGCACCAAAGCTCACCATTCCAAAGGTCATAATAATACTTTGGGCACTGGGAATTTTTGTAAGAGCAAGTGTGGCAGACCAGATGTCCTGGTCAGATTCTAATTTGGATAAATGAAATTGTGTATACCTAAACTGTTTTGCCAGTTATGTTCAGATCATCCTGCCTATTGCTGCTTTTTATTTTGACCTTGGAGTGGCTTCACTTTAAAGGCAAGGAAAAGAACTCTGTCTGATTTGCAGTGAAACTGCTTTGGAAACCAAAAGGTTAACAGGCAATGTGTTAAGTCTCTTGAAACCTTATGTTCTTAGCCTTAGGGGGAGGGAAATGAGATCGGTGAGGTGGGATAGATGCCTATTGCATGTCCCGCTCACCTCTCCCCTAGCAGTAGAGCAGGTAGGACTCAGTCAGGTGGTCCCAAACCCAGTGGTGGTGCTGTTAAATGCGAGGTCGGTTGCGAATAAAGCAACGACAGTCCAGGAGGTAATCCTGGACTGTGCCGCCAATCTCACGTGTATCACGGAAACCTGGCTGGACAATAAATAGGGGCCTATCTTGGCTGATCTTGTTCCAGCCAGGTATTCCTTACAGCACCAGCTGCGGTTAGAGGGCCAGGGGGGCGGTGTAGCTATGATTTTTAAAGAGGGTTGGTCTGTGAGGAGGTATCCAGTGTGATCCATGGTGGGCATTGAAGGTCTCCATCTTGTGTTCAGTTTGGTGGGGGACAGTTTGGGAGTGCTGCTGGTATACCGTGCACCTACTGGTACGGCAGCCTCCCTGCATGCTCTGACAGAGGCTGTGTTGAAGGTGGTGTTGCAGTCCGCAAAGATGATAGTCTTGGGGGACCTCAACATTAACACCGACGCGGTTCTCAGAGGAGCCGAGCATGAGTTCATGGCAACCATGGGCCTGTCCCAGAGGGTCAACGGCCCGACACATCTTGGAGGACATACCTTGGACCTTATGTTTTGCACTGGCCTTGAGGCCGTTAATGGGGGAGATATCAGCTGTATGCTTGTCAGTTCAGTTTATTAGGGTACGGGCATTCGCAATGACACAACATCAAAGACAAACAAACATAAAACATGGCATAAAATTATAACTTAGTTTACCCAAGGAAAATAAAAATATACAATAAATAAACGCTTCCACCAGACTCCATACACATGAAGTCCTAGGGGATTTGTCGTAGCTTTCGATTAGTACACAAAAAGGAAAAAAAGGAAACTGTAGTCTTAAGAGCATAAACGCTCTCCACAGATTTTTTTGGAGTCAGCTTGTCCAAATATTCCTCAAACTCCAAAACAGTCTTAAGAAGAGGATACTGAGAAGCTGCTCTCCATCCTGAAGCCTGAGCCAAATCAACCTGTTTAGCAACATCCTCTGCCCTAATCTTTACCAGCCTTGCCGGCATAAGATATCAAGCCCCAGTAAATAGTCAATTGTGAGACCCAAATTTCGCAGTTGATTTGTAGTTTGTATAAGCCAGGGGTAATAGGAGCCAAGTCTCGCTCCAACTTTTCAAAAAGGCACAGAGCAGGGAGGTCCAACTTGCCTCTGGAGTATAATTTTAAACAATAACAAGTAGACAATTGACTACCGAGGCACGCAATAGATAACATCCCTGTTTCAGATCGCAAGACAGCAGCTGGGACACTCTGCGGGACACCCAGGAGCCCTCTCAGGAACTGATTCTGGACCACATCAAGAGCACCCAGGTCAGTTCCCGTCACAATCTCCAACCCATATGTTAACAATTGCCCTACCTTGGCTTTATATACCTTCAAAATGCATGAAAGAGGCATATCCCTAGATCTTGCTGCTAATCTTATCATAGCCCTAGATACAGCTTTGGCCTTAAAGATGATTTGAGTTTTGTGCCTTTCCCAATGAGTATTAGCTGAGAAGGTAACATCCAGGTAAACATAAGAGTCTACCTGGGCAAGCTTCTGGTCCTTAATAGGCCAGACATATTTGGGTTTCTTTTTACCCATAACCATGACCTGTGATTTCTCTATATTTATCACCAGTTCATTCTTTGCACAGTACACAACAAATTGGTCTAATTGAGTTAGGAGGCCATTCCGTGACTGAGAAACCAAAACTATATAGTAAGCAAAAAGAAGAGCCGTAACATTCCTAGTTTTAATTTTAGGTGGATCCCCTTCAATCATAAGCAGCTCGTTAAAAATATCGCTTTTATATATATATATTGAAGAGGATAGGGGCTAGCACGCAGCCTTGCTTTACTCCTTTTTGGATCTTAATATAATCAGAGAGATTCCCATTACAGTCCAGCCTTATCCGGGCCCTATTCCCTTTATGAAGCTGGATCAGTAAGTCAAGGGCTTTCCCATCAATACCTAGAGCCGCAAGTTTTTCCCAAAGTCTTCCCCATGAGATTTAATCAAAGGCCTTTCTTAGGTCTATAAAGGCAAGGAACAGACGGGCTGCCTTTATCGTCGTATATTCTGTACCCTTGTCATGGACGGATCATTACCTTCTGCAGTCCCCCCTTCAAGCACACATCTGCCCCTGGAAGGGTGTGGAACCTACTCGGATGGTCCACCCCCAGAGGCTGTTGGACCCGTTGTGGTTCCTAGGTGCTCTGGGGGAGTTACCCTCTGACTTGATGACCGTCGCATCCATGACCTCGTTAAGCTGTGGAACATCTTGCTGATGGAGGCTATCGATTGGATGGCTCCCAGGCGTCTGTTACCTAGGCAGAGACTCTGCAGACCTCTGTGGTTTTCTGAGGAGCTGCGGAGGCTCAAGCAAGCTGGGCGATGGAGCGACGGTGGCATCATTCTCGTGCTGACGCCGTCAGGTTGTGGCATAAGAGCTAGTTTACGAGCCTATGCCATGGCTATGCGAGTAGCAAAGAGGGAGTTCTTGGCTACCCTCATAGTGTACACAAAATCCCGTCCAGCGGAGCTGTTCCGGGTTGTGCGGGGGCTGATTAGTCCGGCCTCCCTTGACCCTGGAGTTGAGTCATCATCTGCCCACTGTGACATGTTTGTGGATTATTTTGTGGATAAAATTGCTCCTATTCACCACGACTTCGATGCCGCACTTAATACAGTAGAGGAGGTAAAGGTTGTAGATGCCCCGTCATGTCCAATTTTGTGGGATCAATTTCAGTTGGTGACACCCGCTGACATGGTGGAGGTTCTGGGGGCAGTTCAGGCCACCTCTTGTGAACTAGATACGTGCCCATCCTGGCTAGTTAAGAGCTGCCAGGAGACAATGGAGCCATTGCTGGCCGGGGTGATCAACGCCTCCCTTTGGGTGGGCAGAGTGCCGAGCTGCCTCAAGGAGGTGGTGGTGCGGCCTCTGCTCAAGAAACCATTGCTTGATGTTGACTCCCCTGCCAACTATCGGCCTGTCTCTAACCTTCCCTTTTTAGGGAAAGTTATCAAACGGGTAGTGGCCCGACAGCTCCAGGAGCATCTTGACCACATTGGTCATCTTGATCCCTTTCAGTCTGGCTTCCGTCCAGGTTATGGCACTGAGACCGCACTTGTAGCTTTGTTAGATGATCGCCACCGTGAGAAGGATTGGGGTCGATCAACCCTATTGATCGTGTTAGATATTTCGGCAGCATTTGATACCATTGACCATGAGATGTTGGTGACGTGCCTGTGGGACAGTGCGGGGGTGGGCAGGACTGTTCTCAAATGGTTCTGCTCATTCCTGACCAGAAGAACTCACCCGCTGGTGCTCAGAGTTTGTTTTTCATCTTACCGAGACCTCTCGTGTGGGGTTCTGCAAGGTTCGGTTCTGTCCCCTTTCCTGTTCAACGTGTTTATGCAGCTGCTCAGTGAGGTGATTAGAGGGTTCGGGGTGAGGTGTCATCAGTATGCAGATGACACCCAACTGTATCTCTCATTTTCAACAGATCCAGGCCTGGCTGTCTCAGTGCTTACCCGGTGTTTGGCAGCTGTGGGGGATTGGATGGGGGCTAACCGACTGCGATTGAATCCTGACAAGACGGAGGTGATGGTAGTGGGTAAGTTGGTGGAAGTGACAGCTCCCGTGGTTGATGGGATCTGTCCTCCACTGACTTCCCAGGTATGGAACCTGGGGGTGCTCCTCAATGTGCAGCTCTGCCTGGATCTCCAGGTGGAGGCTGTGGCAAGAAGTGCCATCTGCCAGTTACATCTGGTGCAGCGGCTTCAGTCGTTGGTTTTGGTTCCTGAGCTGACCACGATCATCCATACTTTTATCACCTCTCGATTAGACTACTGTAATGCGCTCTACGTGGGGCTACCTATGGTGACAGCTCGGAAGCTGCAGCTGGTGCAGAATGCAGCGGCCCAGCTCTTAGTGTGACTGGGCCATCGGGAGCACGTTACACCAGTGCTCCTGTCTCTTCACTGGTTGCCAATAGTCTTCCAGGCTCAATTCAAAGTGTTGGTTTTGACCTATAAAGCCTTACATGGTCTGGGCCCTGTCTACTTGTGAGACCGCCTCACTCCCCGGGTCCTAGATCGGCCCCTGCGGTCATCTGGGGGCGCCACATTGGAGGTCCCCTGGGTTTTCCGAGGGGCCACGCAGGATAGAGCGTTCTCGGTGGCTGCGCCTTTGGAACTCTCTACCAGTGGGGACCCGTCTGGCCCCGGACCTCCCAGCTTTTTGAAGGAGTTGTAAGACCTGGCTGTTCTGTCAGGAATTTGGCGAGGGAGAGGAGTGAGGGGTGGGTGGGGGTTGGTGAGGGAGAGGGGTGGTTTTTATTCTTTTCTTTTGTATTTATGTTTAATTATGTTTTATGATATTTTATTGTGTTTATTGTTGATGTTGTTAGCCGCCCTGGCTTGCCTATGGCAAGAGGAGCGGGGTATACATTTTAAAAACAAATATAAATGAACGTTAACCTCCAGGTTTTCAGAAAGGTTGAGTCAGGGAGTGAGGATTCGTGGGTTAAAGGGAAGTGGTATCTACTGATCCTGCCAGCTAGAAGAGGAGACAGACTGAGCTCTTGGTGGTGTGATTTTTTTTTTCATGCTTTTAATGACCTGCCCTAAAATCAAAGGGGAGGAGCACTTTTAGAAATTCAAATCAATAAAACAAAAAATGAGGTAGAAAGAGGGAAACACATCTAAGCAAAACCATGCATCTGTCCAAATTCAAGATGTATTTGAACCTACAAACTCTGACCTAACTTCTAAGTATTTATCTTCCACTCATGCAGCCTTTCTGAAATGGACGTTTTGTTTCTTTTTGCTATCCACAGTAGATGACTGGTAAGTTTGGCACTTGCCGCCTCCTCCTAGCTCCAGAACAAAGCAGTATTGAATTAGTGTCATTGTGGGTGTCTTGTTTTCTTTCATTGAGGAGGAGAATATAGCTTCTAAAGTAACATGTTTTACAAGAATACTCTGCTGTTATGTGAACCACAGCTGCGTGCTTGACAAAGATAATGATCTACCTATCGTCACAATCTGTAGCTTTTAACTCCTGTTAGTTCTGTCCTAGCAAAGAATCAACTCTTCTTTTGTACTATTAGGGCGCATTCAGATGTGCATTTAAATCGCACAGCGGTGGCAGCGGCATCGTGCGATTTAAAGCAATGCGCACTTCTGGGTTGGTGTGAATGCACCAATTCAGCGTAATGCGAACTTTTGGAGTTTGGTTTTCAAAGCTGCTCGGAGCAGCTTTTAAAACCGCACTCCAACAGTCCGCGTTACGCTGAAATGTGCGCACTCGGTGCATTCACACCAACCCGGATGTGCGCATTGCTTTAAATCGCACGATGCTGCCGCCGCTGTTGTGCGATTTAAACGCACATCTGAATGCAGCCTTGGAACAGGATTCCTTTAATTCAGATAATTCCTATAGTACAGATGTAGGCAAATGGCAGCTCAGGAGCTGCATGTCATTCTTGGGCACCTGTACCGTGGCTCTTGATTCATGTGTGTCCATGGATTCCCTCAAGAGCAGGTGTTAGCTGCTTGCCCCCGCTCTCTCCTCTTGTAGCAGCTTTACAACTGATCGCTTTCTAGCAGCTGTGCTAGGTGCGACTATGGTGCTGGTGGACCTGGATGCAGGTGAGGCTGTGGGCAAGGCTGCAGGCGAACCTAATAGATGGGAGGCCGATGCATAGGCGCACATTAGCACATACTAGCACACGCTGGCAATGACCCCCCCTTTCCATCAGAAGCAGCACTCTCCCAACTCAGAAGTGGCTGCTAAAGGAGAAAGCAAGTGCACTCTCAGCTGACAGACAGGATCAATGGGGCCTCTGCGCTCCATTTGGGAAAGGAACTGAGGGGAGTACAGGAACCCTGTGGATCCTCTAGAGGAGCCTCAGCTCTCCCTTGCTCCCCTTAGTTACTTTCCCAAACAGAGAGGAGTGCAGGTGCAGATCCTCTAGCAAAGTCCCTTCCTGCACACACACACCCTCGATTTCTCTTCTCGTAGCCACTTGGCTGAGAGAGCGATAGCATTCACTTCTCTAGCAGCCGCCTCTCAAATGAGAGTGCATGCTAGGTGCTACTCTGTGGTGCTGGTGAGACTGCATACAACCTAATGATTCAGACGTGGCCACATGGGCACACATTAGCACACACTGGACCACATGGTGGGCCCATGATATCCCTGAATGACACTGTGAGTAGGGGGTGGGGACGCTGTGTGTGGGGTGCCGGCTAACAGCTGGCAAACACTAATGTGAGCTGTCGGCCCGTTTTACACAAGATGGCTCCACGCAGTTCCACTCCGTGGGCATGAGTGGGTGCCACCCGTATGAATCCCACGGTGGGTGGGTGTGTGTGCACGCTCCTGTGAAACATGCATGCACACCCATCTCCACCCATCACCTACTCACAGAGCATTTGACCAAAATGGTGATTGCTCTATTAGTGAGGATGGGTGGGGAGGGGGATTGGTGTGTGCCTGTGTGCACTGGACCCCCCACACCACTCATGCAGCATCATGCACACTGATCCCCCGCACCCATGACCTGTTTAAAAAGGGCCATTGCCTCATTTATTTTCACCCACTCTGACCTCACTATGGGTAAAAACTAGAGGTGGGACCCCGGCCCCTTACCGGCTACCGGATTTACTGGTTACCGGTTCTCTGAAAACCAGATTTCCGGATTAAATCCGGTATGCCGGTACCGGTTTTATTTCATTGATTTCAATGGGGCGCTGTGTCCCCATTGAAATCAATGAATTCCTTCCCCCTCCCCGGCTGCGCGGGTGGAAGGGGGGACACCCCCCACCCACCCTGCCCAGCCTGGATTTTTGTTTAAAAAAAGACTCAGAGGCGAGCCCACCCCCCAGCACCAGCGGCCGCGGCGTCCCCGCAGCCGCCGGTAAGTATGACCCGATCCCTGGGGGGGGTGTTAAACACACACACACCCAGGGATCGGGTCATACTTACCGGCGGCTGCGGGGACGCCGCGGCCGCTGGTGCTGGGGGGTGGGCTCGCCTCTGAGTCTTTTTTTAAACAAAAATCCAGGCTGGGCAGGGTGGGTGGGGGGTGTCCCCCCTTCCACCCGCGCAGCCTGGACTCGGGGAGGGTTTGTTTTTTTTAACTTTTTTGGTGGGGCTTTAAGTTTTTACATTGCAGCCATTTTTAAATGGCTGCAATGTAAAAAAATCCGGTACCCGGAATCCGGTACCCGGACCGGATTTACCGGGTCGAATCCGATAATGCCGGTACGCCCGGTACCGGCATTATCGGATACCGGATTTACCGGTTTTCCCGCCCCTAGTAAAAACAGATACAACACCAGCCCACTATGGCCTACCTGTGCCAGGGAACCACCCATGTGTCTCTTCCCTGGCAGCCAGATGCTGACCCTGAGACTGCCCCGGGCCAGGTGAGCAGCTAGCCCAGAATGCGTTCCCCTGGATGATCCTGTGCACACATCCTGGACCCATGCGGGTCACAGTGGGACAACGCATCTGTTCACCACTGCCATCCAAGCTGTGGGGTGGGGGCTTCCATGGCCTGGAACCATGGTTGCCCCTCATGGCAAGGGAAGAGGTGCTGGGAGTGGGGCAGGGCCACCCACATCGCTGTTGCACCACTTCCCCCTACACGGGGTGTGTGGGCAGCAGGACAGCTCTCCAGCCACAGGCACATTTGGTTAGCGCCCCTCCCCGACCCAGAGAGTGGTGGCCGCCATTTCCCATGCCAAACCAGGGAGCCACCACACCACCCACGCATCTGTGTTTACCCTATATCTCCTCTACCTATCTTTAGAGATACTAACTAGCAACCTTGAAAACTGTCCTATTATTTCCACTAGTCTAATCTTCTAGCAACTGAACTCTTTCCCTCCCAACACCCTTTCTTCTTTAATTGGGCTCTGCATGTGTCCAATTCTAGGACCTTTGTGATTCCTGGGGTCTTGCTTAAGTTACAGCATCCTGGTCCTTGATGCTCGTGGGTAATGGTGCTGCCTGGAATTTCCACAGGCACACCCACTCATTGAGGGTCCCTGTAAGAAAGCATGCATCCATGTTCCAAATGCTTACACAGGGGGAGTTATGCTGAAGTCAGAAGCTAGGACATCTAGAGCCCTTTACACTATGCTCTCTTGCATGAGGTGAAAGTATCAGGATCCAGGTCAGCGTTACCACAGGGTGACTGCCCTGAACCTTACTATTTTTTCTACTTCTGGGGCCCCATAGTGGCACCCACTTTCATCAGGACAGGGTGCAAGCCCCCCACTTCCTCTTGGGGGGGAAAACATGACTACCTCCAGGGCTCCATAGAGGGTGCCCCAAGAGGGAGGGCCATAAAGAAGGGAACATCAGGAGCCCTACATTTTACCTTTGCTCTGGGTCCTGCAAAAGTTAAGGCCAACCCTGATCCCAGATTATGTTCACTAAGAGCTGGGCTCAGAAACAGTTACGTGAAGATCACCCCTACACACACAATGTTCAAGGTGTGGTCTTTATATAACTTACCAGGGATAAGGAGTAGGAGGAGCAGTCTCCAGCAATCACAGTGGCTTTTGCTTCTCAGCGTGCTTCGTAAATGTATACACATACTGCGCAATTTACTTGTAGCTATTCCCCAATCTTACTTCAGGAAAATTTATAATTATTCTAATGTATTTCTTTGTGGGTAAAGATAAAAAAAGCATATATTTCCCTTAAAATACGGCTTCCCATTGAAATGGGAGGATTTAACTTACCAGATCTACTACAATATCATAACGCGTTTTTTAATTAGCTTCTTATTGGGTGGGAGAAACGTCTGACAGATCACTGGGATTCATCGAAACTGAGCAGGCTTTAATGTATCCTCTCCCTCTATGAGCAGTATTAGGTTCTACTTCTCACCGTCTCCCCAATTCTTTTATTCATACCATTTATGCCACTTGAAGAACATGGCATTGAATTGCACAACTAGTAAAAGTTTCATCCTTTTTTGCATAGTAAAGCATCAGTATAGGATAATCTTTTTTTTAGGAATGGCACACACAAACATTTATGAAAAAAATGGATGGATAATGGATCAATGATTCCATTGATCATTTAATCTAAGAGAAACTTATTCATACCTTCTCCCAATTGCAGAAAAAATATGACCTACCTTCAGGAGGAAAAAAAAACAGTATGCAAAGATATGTCAAACCTTTAGAGATAAAATTGGCACACTTCAGGCAGTGCCAAACGTTTAAAATATTCTATTGAAGATAGGACACACGACCCATCCAGTTCCGCCTTTTTATCAGTTGTTAATGGATTGTTGTAGACCTAATACTGACTATTTGCAAACGAAGTGGAATGGCGACTTAGGGGTCAACTTATAGGACATTGAATGGAAAAAATCAGTTCAAAGCATTGAAATATCTACCATGGACCTTTGTCTACACTTCATTCAGCAGAAGATTTGCTTTTGCCTTCATTGGTCCCCTGTTGTGTTGTGGAAACTTAATTTAATTTCCTTGGACAATTGCTGGTGCTGCAGTGATCAACAAGCAACGCTTGCACGTGTTTTGGTTTTGCCCAGTTCTTCGAGGATTTCGCGATTCTCACTATTGGGATTCACTTCCTGCTTTGCAGGAAAACCTCATTGTCAGCAGTTTCCAGGCAGAAGATGTCCTGGAAAGATCTAAACCTTGTTAAGGGCTCTGCCCCTCCACGCCCGAGAAAAGCGTGGGTCCCAGGTTGCGTGAGAGCAGGAGGAGATAAAAGGGGGAGGAGCCTTCGCCACCTCAGTTCCTTCCAACCGCATCGCGATTGGAAGACCTCTGTGCTTTTCAGCACTGTCAGTAGTCTTACTAGGACCTTTTTACCACTGGTAGAATCAAATAGTATTAACATTAAAGTAAAGAAGAAATAGAAGACTTCACGGTTGGGCTAAGTCCCACCCCGTGGGGTCGTCCCCTGGGGCTTACCGCCTACGTTCCCCCTCAGGCCGGCAAACTATGCCCAAACCAGGCTTCAAACGGTGTGCCTCCTGCCCCGTCGCACTTTCCATGAGTGATAAGCACAATCTGTGCCTCGCCTGCCTGGGAGAGGGCCATAACACTTGTGCCTGTACTCTCTGCACCAGCCTCTCTTTGAGAACTAAGCGGGCGAGAGCGTTTCGGCTGCAGGAGATCCTCACTAAGAGAGCGCTACAGGGTGGCAAAGAGGGGCCACTTACGCTCCCCACCTGGCACCCTTGCTACCGGCCGTGCTGTCACAGCTCCAGGAAGCTTCTGGTACTGCTGCGGAACAGCAGACTGCCCCACCATCGGTACCAGTCGTACCCAACAGCCCTACTAACATTATCCCAGTCCGCTCCAAGGAGCACCACTCTAAGAGGCACGGTGAGCAGCGCAAAAAGAAAGAGATCCACCAGCACGGATGCAGCTGGGTACCCCACGCATAATTGAAGTGGAGACAGTCTTCTCCAAGCCGGTGAGACTCCCAACCATACCAGCCAACCCCAGTACCACAGCCTCCCATCCCACAACCTCCCACTCCTCCAGCTTTGCCCCAGCATTCAACATTAGACCGGCACAGACTCTGGCTCCATCTCCCGTAGTGGGCACCATGGGCACCATCATTCTCGATCCGGCACCGCCCACAGGCAGGGACCGTCAGAGCTGGAGGAACATATCAGACAGGAACAGGATGATCTGCCTGAACACTGGGCACCGCCCCTGCGGTACCACAGAGAGCAAAGGTCACGCTTCCCGTGCTCCTGTTGTTTTCCATATGATGATAGCCGGTACCGCAGGTATGATTACTTAGACTACAGGTACCGTCACCGCTCTCAAAGCCGGTCACCTTATCTCACAAGGAGGGACTTTCACGACCTGGAGCGCTTTACCGACCACCGGGCTGAGGCCGGGCAGTACATACCCCCTGCTCCATCACGCGTGCCTCCTACGGCAATGATATCCAGACCCCCACCGGACTCTTCGATCTTGCAGGATCATGCGCCTTCCCTGGCAGTAACGCAGCCGTCTCTTCATCTCCAGTCCCGACCGATGGTACTGCCGGTACTGGCTGCTTCCACAACTCCGTCGGTACCAAGCGCACCTACAGGGCAACAACAGGAAACAAGGTCAGCTCTACCTGCTGAGTCCACTTTCCTCAACACTCTTCTCGGCATCCCGCCATTAGGCCCTGCAGCTCATCCTGAACCCGAGATCTTGTCAGAACGGTCTGTCTCTGTGTCGTCCTCCTTCTCCTCTCCGCAAGAGGCAGATGAGACCATCTCTCTCCCTCCGCCTGATACCATCTTTGAACCTAATTTGACCCTCACTACTGAGTACACCAAGGCTTTTCAGTCTATGTTAAAGAGTTTGATCTCCATCCTTTCCAACTCCCTACAAGGGTGGTGACGAAATCTCAGGGCCAGTTTTTGGTATTCTAGGATCGGGGGATACAAGCCAGATCATGATACCCATGTTGAAGCAGCTTTTGGAACCTTCCAAAGCAGTTTGGGCAAAACCCTCCTCTGCACCACCCACTAATAAACTGGCTGATTCATCCCTCGTCATTGCAGCAGCCTCCCTAAAGTCTAGGACAGGGGGTTTCCAGACTTCCCCGGCAGACAGAGAGGGTAGACCATGGGAGAGGGCCATAACACCAGCCTCCGCAGCAGAATCGAAATATTTTCTCCTTGGAGACTCTTTCCCTTCAAGCGGCCAAATATGCCTCTGCCTTATGTGGCTTCCAGCGCTGGCTCTGGTCCCAGTTAAGCAGAGTCTCTGATCCTACCCAAGTCCTAGCCTTCCAGCGAGAGGGCATGCAGATAGCACAATTCCAACTCACCGCTAACATGCATATAGCTGATTCGAACACTTGGTCTTTTTCGGGACAAGAGGAAACCACCAGGGACAATCAATTCAAGCCTCCATTAACTTACATAGTATGTGTACAGTGCTAAAGTCTTCAAATGTGTTGACTAAGGCTTTCTCGGAGTGCTTGAAAAAAATGTAACTGTCCCTCTCTTGATAGATGCACTCCGTCTACATCGTACAGGGATAGCTGATGTCTCGAGAACCTATGCCAGATTGTAGTAGTCCTTTCATTTATTTATTTTATTTTATTTTATTTTATTTTCTTACTTTTATGAGTCACCCCATATGCCTACAGCATCCCGGGGCGACGTACAATTAAAATTCATAAAAACAATTATTTCTTTAAAACATCAACAATTAAAACATCCAGGGATAAGAAAAATAAAAAAATAAGGGCGGGGAGAATAAAAACCCTATCCCACCTTCCCCAAAGGCCTGGGCGAACAGCCAGGTTTTACAAGCCCACCGAAATGTTAGAAGGCTTGGGGCCAGGCGAGCTTCCTCTGGGAGAGAATTCCAAAGACGCGGCCTGGCCACCGAGAATGCCCTCTCCATCGTTGCCCCCCGCTTAACACGGGGGACCTCCAGGAAGGCACCCCCGGCGGACCGAAGGAGCCACTCTGGGGCGTGGAGGGCAAGGCGGTCCCGGAGGTATGAGGGGCCAAGACTGTGAAGACCCTTATAGATCATTACCAAAACCTTGAACCTGACTCGGCACGCTATTGGCAACCAGTGCAGAGTCTGGAGGCCAGGTGTTATATGCTCCCAACGACCCATCTCCATCAGGAGTTATCTGCCTGTGTGGGTTATCTGTGACTCATGCTGTATATGGTGTGTGGATGGGACAGGACTGGACTGGCAGCCTGCCAGGGAGAACTGATTGTTTTGGGCCGTGTGTGGCTGCTTTTATGTCTCCTTTCTGCTTTCCCCTTTTCTTCCTGTGCTTGCCATGGGGTGTGCGCCTTGCTCCCTACAGCCGGGTTTCATTGGGTGGCACCAGGTCCCCCTGTAACTGGCTGGCACCTTTGTGTGCCAGCATGGTACCCAGGGCCTGCTTCTCCAGCCTCCTCCCTTACCCTCCCGGAGTACTGTGGAGGATGGTTGGATGTAGCTACTGCAACTTCTTTTGCCCACAATTCACTGTGTCTGAACGTCATGGCGGGGGTCGTGGTGAGACTGATCCTGGCCCCTCATATATTTGTTTTGTTCCCCTGCCCTACCCAGGCTGTGTGGATAGGGGGATGGCTCTCCGGCTATTGGGGGTCCCAGGCACAGTCTGTGCTTCTCCCCGGCCCGGGCCGTGTCAGCTCTGGTTTTCCACCCCAGGGAGGGCAGGGCTTACTGCCATCACATCTGTTTTGACACTAAGATTTCTTTTTAAAACTAAAATATTTTCAGACTACTTCTCAGTCAGGCTATTGCCTGTCATTTACCCACAAGAAAATCCATACTTAAGCTTATCTGTCAGAGAGAATCTACACAGAAGGACAAATGACTGGAGTCAGGGAGGGGAAACTTTATTGTTGGAAGGAGGGCTGTGTAAACTGTAACGCTCACTGGGCATGGGGTGGGTGGAGGCCAGGCAGTGGTGTGATAAACCTTTGGCCTGAAGGTCTTTATGTCCAAGCTCTAAGTCTGGCTTATGAGAGAGGTTATTGTGCACATGTGAGTCCTTTAACTTTTTAAGATTGCTTTTTTTTTCAGCCCAGATTCTTAGCTAAGCAATGGACTCCTTCAAATTTGCATATATGCAAATTGCATGCAAATTATGATCCACATTTCCCCAAATTTTGAGAGTCGTTGTCCCTTATTTTAGAGTCCAGGGACTAAGGTATGCCTCTCAGTTGTAGCTCATTTATTCACATTATATTGTGTGCCTTTTTCACAGTCTTAAATATAAAACATTTCCTTCTAGGCTAGCAGCCTCCTTCCAAGGCTAACAGCCCCTTGCAAAGGCTGGACTTTGTACCGAGCCACCTGGCCTGGCTTCACTTGCCAGCCAGCTCCAGGGTGATTCAGGGTCCCTGGGCAAGCTTCCAGCCTCTTCCCTCCTGTCTGGGCAAACAACAAGGCAAGCTTCAGCCCTTCGAGGCAGTTCCAGCCTTTGCCTTTCCCTGGTTCTCTTTGAGCTAGGAACTCCTCCTCTGTTTGGATCTCATCAATTACCTACCTACACCTGGACTCAGTACCATTCACTGGCTTGCAGATATCTAGTGCCAGGGTACTGGAGAGCTGAGGGCCTGATCTCACAAGGACTTAACCCCAGCAGTCTGCCACTATGGGTGTTTTGAAACAAGCATGGTTGTGGGTCTGTGACTGTTGAGTGGCACAGCTGCAGAGCAGCGACTCGGGTGGGGTGCTTCGGAAGAGATTCTAATGGGTGGGTCCCAGTGTGGCCACTCCCTTGCTATGGACCATGGAGGAGGGGGAAGCGCTCTGGTCTGGTTTTGAAATTGACATGTCCCGGGTGTGAGCGCTGGCAAACTAGGTTCCTGAGACTTTCAAAACTGTGTCCCCCACCCACAGTGCCTGTGAGTGGTGGACTAGTCTGCTGGCATGGGTGGCCACCCCAGTTCATACAAGCAGGGGATGTGTAGGTGCCCGTTGCCATGCACTTTTTGAGCTTGTCCTGTGTGGCACACTCCAGATTTCTTAGCAGTGCACCATGAGTGGGCGCTGCGTGGCTCACAGGAGCGCGTATCCCCCCGCACCACCTTCAGGCAGGCGGTCGAATGAGTGGCTTCTGGGTGGCCATGCATGGTAGCATCTTGCTTAAAAACACCCAGTGTGCATCTAATTAATTATAATCTGTGCATGCAGTTTACACAATCTCATAGATGTCTAGTTTTTCTGGTGTGTGAGAACTCAGAAAGGGAAGTTTTTTCACAATGTTTGAAATAGCTTACTCTCTTTCTCCCCAGGACAACGTCAAGACTGCATAGTCTTCAGGGCTGTCTCTTCACTGCAATGATTGGATAGAGGCTGCTGTTTTTATATGTTCTTACCCAGTCTGAACCTTTGGGATAGGGCAGGATTTAAATATAGCAAATAAATAAATAGTGCTGCTGACCAGCTAAGCATCCCAACTCTAATTTTACATAATAAGCACTGAAGACTCATAATGAATGTTTGATGATTAATCCATAGTAGAAAAAAGATTATTTAAAAAATCCAACTAAGTTTGAGTAAATTGCAATCGGCTCAGAAACACTCCATGAGAAGAAAAAGAGATGAAAGTCAGGTGAAATCCCTGTCTTCACTGAAATCAAAGTGAGTTTGGCTGTTGACTTCAGAGTGGGCAGGATTTCACTTCTTAAATCATTTGCAGCCACCTTTTCTCTTTGAAAGATCAAGTAAGTTACTCATTCGTTTCCTAGAAATTAGAAGTATAATTCTGGAGTCAACTCTTTAAAGTGCGAGTCACAATTGAAAGTTGACTAATATAGACCTAAAATCCTTCTGCTTTTTACTTTAGTAATTTGAATTCTTTCCAAAGTTGACACAAAAACCCATCATGGGAAAGTTAGTTTTCTCTGCAATCTGTGCTGTAAAAGATCTAGTCTTTTAGGAGAGGAAGTGTGCTCTTTAAAAATAAAATAAAAAATAAAATAAACAACCTTGACACTCGTTTGATTTTCTCTAACTTGGCAAATCTTGCAAAGGCTTCAAATTTCACTGGGCAACTCCTCTAGAATACACTGCACACAGGATACTACAGAGAACTTGGGTTCCCTTGCAGAAGCTGATGCACAGAAGTAGTGGATATGTACATTTTTCTTCCATCCCTGCTACCCCAAAAGCTAAAAGACACCTGAACTTCCAGTGTAGGGAAGTACTGCAGGTCCATTAGCAACTATTAGCTGTGTAGGTTTTGGGGAATGTAGCCTCTTATTGTCAGGAGATGGGAGTGAACAACGGAACAGATTGCTCCATTGTGACCTGTTGGGTAGTTCTTCCAAGCAACTGAGATTGGTCACTGTCGGAGACAGGTGCTGACTCAATGGACAATTGGTCTGACCTGGTATGGCACTACTTACGTTCTTATGCTGCTGTTGTAAAGCAGCTTTAGCTTGAACCAAAACTGGCCCGCACATTCAGTTCTCAACAGGAATCTGACTATGCTTGGTATCCCAGAGCACAGCTCCTACTGCCTTTTATATAAAGTGCGGATCTGATTGTCCATCCCAGTATTTTGAAAGACTTTTAAATCACAGGATCCATTTAATAATTTTTCAGTCTCTCTGGTTTATTTAGTAAAAGATAAACTTGCACATGGCAGTGTTGTATTCATCAAAGAAAAGCAATAAAATGATAGTCAAACTTGACTACAACAAACCTTGCTTATAATAATCATAAGGTCGCTGTATGAACCATTTTGGTTGTTGAACTCTGAATGGTAACACAACCAGGCCTGAGGGAACTGTTATGTGATATACATCAGAGTAGGGAAAAAATACTGACATGGAGGTTCGGAAGAGAGGAGTATACCATTTGCAATTTTGAGTTCACTGATTCTTGACCATTGTTCTGAAGAAGTGCTCTTAGGAGGACTGAAGAGAGAGCTTGAGACGATTTAAAGCTGCTGTCTACCTGCGGGGAAAGAGACAGGACTGTGAGTGCTGGGAAGAGGGGTTTGCACACCTGGGCACCCCCCACCCCCTCCCACACTCACCACCGGAAGCTGACCCAGGGCTATTAAAGGACACCATCTGCGACAGTGCCCCGAGTGCTACTCACCAGCCATCTGACCGCTGCCGCTTCTGCTTTTCCTGGGGCGGCTCCACTTCTCGGCGGCACCATCGAGAAGCTGCTGTCTACTTGCGGGGAAAGAGAACAGGACTGTGAGTGCTGGGAAGAGGGGTTTGCACACATGGGCACCCCCACCCCCTCCCACGCTCGCCAACATAAGCTGACCCGGGACTATTAAAGGACACGAAGTGCCACAGGCCGCTAGCCACAGCTGCGAGCCTAAGGGCCTCAGCCAAAGGGCATGGCCCTTTGGGGCCCTTGAGGGGAGTGGGGGCCTTAGCTCATTGAAGTTCCATCTTAGGATGACGGGTCAGGAGGTGGTGACCTTTAGTGCATCTATTAGAGTAGGTATGATGACAAGGAGATGGAGTGGTGAAAGTCTAGAGGCTGCTGCCCATCAGGGTAGACAAAGGAAACTGGATGAGTTTGCCCCAGCAGCCTGTGCTCCTTTAAAGGGCAAGGTAAGGACTCTGGCAAAAACAGGGGTTACCGATGGAGTTTTATCCGGACAGGACTCGGTTTTTCGGTCTTTTTCTAACCCTTTGCAGGGGGGTGACTCTGGCTCTATGATGGACATTGCCGTAGAGGCTAATAAAGGGCCTCCTATGAAAGCTACTATAGGCATGCAGACCCCCTCATACTGAAGAAGGGGCGATGGATACTTCTGAGCAGCTGCTAGGCATAATGGCTTTGCTTAACAAACAGTGTGAGCAGCTGACTCAGGTGATTGATTACTTCCAGGAACTTAAGGGGGATAAAATGGAGCTTGATTTACAGAACTGTGCTGCTTCAAGAACCCCTACTGATTCTCCTGAGAAGGATCTGGTGAAGCAAGTTCATCATAAAGAAGCTAATATGAGAGACCCAGGACAGGAGAGGGGTCCAGGAAGGACTAGGCGGTCCTTTAGTAGACCCTGCCCCTCTGTAACTGATCCTCAGCGGCAGAGTAGGAAGAGTTACCAATCCACGATGCCCAGATTGATCCAGAACAAACTGTCCTCCTTGATTAGGCCACTGCCAAATGGTTTTTTTCCAAGCTGGAGAACTAAAGGGGGAATCCAACGGCACCTCTCATCAATATTGGGACTCCCAGTTGCATTAAGACATATAGGTCCCATTCAGGCTGTTGCAGCAGGGGGGCAGGTTCAGAGGTTGATCATAAAGTTCTGCAATCCTAGGTTAACAAGCGGTCTACTCTGTCATATCCCTCTCCTATTCTCGTGGGGAGTCCAGATAGGAGAGATTGTTGATGTTGGTGTAGCTAAATCAACTAAATCAAAGGGGACCTGAGGCCTTGGTCAGTGAAAGGTATGAATCTCCCCAAATTAGCCAGGATCTAGGGCCTGAGGAGGAGATTGGTCCTGGCATGGGAGTTTTTGGGAGGGGAGATGGATTGCCCCCCGATAGAAGTAGGTTTTCGACTGGGCCCAAGGCATTAACGCCCCCCTGCATGAGAAGGGAGGTAGTCTATGTCCTTCGGAGTTGGCAGTAGTTAAATCTGCCAAGGAGCTCTTACAAGGGAAATTGGATCCCTCATACAAGAAACTAGTGATAGTGTACAGTGGGATCCGAATAACGACTCGTCTGAGTTTTTTCCAGACCCAGTACAGGAGGATCCCACTACCCCTACCCAAACTAATAAACAACCTTTCCCCGTTGAGGCCCAACGTGTTCTAACTATCCCTCCCTGGATTTATCTTCCTAGGATGCTGCCTTTGGGCCGCATCAGGAAGGTGGTGCGGAAGGTGGCCAGATCTGCAGGGAAGGAGGTAGAGTTCACTGACTAGGCCAAGACACACACACGCACCCTTGAACTGTGTAACATTTGTTCTTGGAATATTGTGGGGTGGGAGAGGAATAGGAAAGATAGGGACTTTATGGCTTATATTAAGCAGTTTCAAATTATATTAGTCCAAGAGACCTGGGCTAAGATGTCGTTAGAGATGGAGGGGTATACTACCCTCTCTCTCCCTGCTGTAAATCACTATGCCAGAGGCCGCCCTTGTGAAGGCTTGGGATGCTTCATCTCAAATGTGTGGATAGTTGGGGAAGTTACAGAAATCTCCTTCCCGTCGTTGGCCGTGGGTTGCTCTGTTAAACTGGGGGTGCTGAGGTTAATTGTGCTTACGGTGTATATCCCTCCAGCAAATTCAGGTTCTTTTTGGACATATATGTGGGGAAAACTAGAGGAATTAATTATGGATCTTTTGGGGAAATATCCAGCCGGTTTATATATCATCACAGGCGATTTCAATGCGAGATTAGGTCCATCAGATCAGGCCTTGAACCCTTATTGTGACCCCCCCCCCCCCAAGACCTTTCTCAAGGTTTGAGTGCAAGACAGTCCAAGGATGGGAAAATCAATACCTCCGGGATTTCTCTGGCTAAACTGGCAGCTGCATGCAACTTATGTTTTTTGAATGGATCAGGCTTTAATAATAAGACCGGTGAATTCACCTACCTGGGCCCAAATGGATCCAGTGTGGTGGACTATGTTTTAGTGTCACCAGCGGTACTTCCTCTCCTGGTAGATTTCAGGATCGGAACTCCACTGATTGGAGATCATCTTCCGTTGATCTTTTCTCTTTCAGTTGCATTTTCCACCCCTGGTCCTTCTTTACCATCTAGTTTCATAGATCAAGATTTTACTTTGGATACGCGTAGAGCTCCTAAATGGGATGACAATTTGATAGCCTTCTTGACAGACTGGTGACAGACAACCTAGTGTTGGCACGTTCCATGAGACTTATTCTTCAAATGCCAGTCTCTGCTGAGATGGTGAGACGCTTTGACGTCCTTATGGTAAATATGACCCAACAGATACGGTCTGTAGTTAGGGACCGGCCAGCTCCGCATAAAGCTTGGTTCTATGCGGATTGTCATCTGGCACGACTAAAAGTTAAGGAACTATATGCTGGCTATAGGGAAAGTACTGCATCTAGATTGCCGTTCGACTATTTTACTGCAAGGGCGACGTATAGAAACCTTACTGCAGTAAAGAAAAAGGAATGTGCAGAGGGAAGATGGTTAGCCTTATTGCATGCAGCTGATTCCAAAGACGCGAGAAAATTCTGGCAGCTGGTAAATAATTCAACCAGGAGCAGCCCAACTTGGACCATGTTTCCAATAGCTCCCCAGGCTTGGGCGGTCCATTTTGACATCTTGTTTGGGGTGAGTGAGGTTGCTCCAGGGATCGGCACTTTTGCTTTTCCTCTGGAGGATCTCCTTCCTGGTCCTGGAGACCGAGATTGAGGATTTGGTAGATTCTTAAAAAAAAAAAATAAAGCTCCTGGGGTGGACTTAGTGCATATTGAATTCATTAAGACATTCAAGGATTGGTGGATGCCCCTGTTGGCTGTCTTGTTCTCCGCTATAAATTCATCTGGAAGGATTCCTAAGGATTGGGGCAGGGCAGTCCTACCCATATACAAGAAGGGCTCAAGGATAGACCCGGCCAATTACAGGCCGATCAGCCTGCTTTCAGTAGTAGGAAAGATCTATGCTAAGCTGCTGTTAAGTAGGTTGTCGGCATGGATGGATCGGGAAAATATTCTGGCAGTGGAGCAGGCAGGATGTCAGAGGGGACACTCCACTGTGGAGCAATGCCTGGTTCAGTTTCATTTAATTGCCAAATATGGAGCCTTAAACAGCGTCTTATACGTGGCCTTTTTGGACCTCTCAGCTGCCTTCAACAGAGTCGATAGGAGTATCCTATGGACTAGACTGAGGGGGACTTCTATTGATAAAAGATTATTTAACTGGATCCATACCCTGTATTCGAATACCTCTTGTGTGGTGAGAGCGGATGGTCAGGGCCATTTGTCACCTCAGATTGAGTCTAGGATGAGAGTAAGACAGGGTTGCGTATTGGCTCCTGTCTTATTAATTTTTTATATAAATGAGATGATTCCCAAAATGACTGATTCTAGTCCCTCCCCCCCCCCAAGCTTGCCTCTAGAACAATTGGGGCTTTGTGTTATGCCGATGACGTGGCCTTAGTCTCGCAAACCCGTATAGGACTCAAAAGACAACTTAATGCTTTTGCTGTCTTTTGTCAGTCTAGTAAGTTGAATATAAATTTCAATAAATCTAAAATAATGTTTTTTTCTCGGAGGAAGAGCACGCATTAGTGGTTTATAGGGAACATCAGGATCCAACAGGTTACATCTTTTAGGTATCTGGGATTATTGTTTAAAGGAAACTCTAGTTGGGAAGAGCACGTAGCAAGAGCTATCATTGCTGCAAAGGGATCAGCTCTTGCCATTTACAGATGTTTCTCGAGGCAAGACAAATCTGCAGTGACCCCGGCCATCCAAGTATTGGAGAGTAAAGTAAGAGCACAGATACTCTATGGGGCCAAAATTTGGGCTCCTTTTGTGGTCCAGAAGGTAAATAAAATTCAGGCAAGCTTCCTCTCTGGGCTTTTGGGTAAACCGGTAGGGACTCCCCATGCGGCAATAAGAGTTGAGCTTGGTCAGCAAAGCTGGCAATATGATGCCATGGCACTAGCTTTAAAATTATGGTGCAAAATCTACACAAATCAATGCTCTACTATTCTGAGGGAGGTAGCCCAGGATGCATTTGCGAACCCATGGATGGAGAAGGTTGTGGCTCATCTAAACTCTATGTGGTTGTCCCAGGAATATTTGGCCCACAAACCTTTCGCAGTAATTAAAAAGAAGATCCTCTGTAGAGCCCTAGATATAGAGAGACAACAGGAGGTGGGTAAAATAAGAGACTCTACGCATATGGCTGCTTATTTAGACTGGGTCCCGCCTTGTGGCCAGGTGGCGGAGTATTTGAAACTGCCTATTTCTGCTAAAGCAATGCAGCTTCTTTTTAACGCTCGAGTCAATTCCTTTCCCTCTCAGGTTCTGGAGGGTCATACTCGGGGCATTCCCTTCCTAGAGTGCCTGTGCCCATTTGACAAGTTGGCTGTAGAGATGGTGGCCCATATGCTTCTAAACTGCCACTTATATGATGACCTCAGAATAAAATTTCTATATTCTACCGTGATAAAGTTTCCAGGTAGATCTGATTGTGTCCTTCTCCAAATTTTATTGGATAATTCTGATCCACAGGTGCTTTGTAATACCGCGTCTTTCCTATTACATGTTTACTTTCGTAGGAAAAGCTTCTTAAGTTTTTAATATTTGCAAGAAAGGACCAATGAGGTGGAAACTGTTCTGTAGGGTTGATTGGTATAGCTTTATTACCCAGGATGTATTATTTAAATCAGTCTCTTTTGTGTAACCTGTATGGTTCTGATGCACTTAATTTGTTTATATTTTGATTATAATAATGATTTTAAATTATATCCTTTATTTTTAAGGATTATAACGGTCATGGACCTAACACCCTTTTTTACTTATATGTTTGTGTGTCTTGCAATGGCCATTGCCACGCAATAAAGTTATATTATATTATATATTAATCATAAGGCTCAAAAACGTTTTCTATCAATGGCCTATTGCCAAATCCTTTTAAAGTGAACACCTTGATGTAGTGAATGTTTTTCTCTGGTCCCATGAGGACACGTTATACTGTATTTCAAACAAGAGAAACAATAGATTGTTGCTCTGACTTTCATCCTTTGCTAAAGTTCATACATGAACACCAAAAGATAATACAAAGAAAGTTAAATATTTTTGTGTGGTAAGCCAAAAGGTCAGCACTGCCACAGGTTGCAAACAGGATGTAAGCAAGCTTCAAAGTACCTGTGTCCTAATGCATTGCACATGTTGAGATTAATTTTAGAGATGAATAAACAATACCAGGAGCATCAGTATTAATTGTAAGTAATGGAAGTTGAATGATTATAGTCAAATACCTTTCTGTAACAGATATTCTAATTCTTTCATCCCTCCATCCCATCCTCAGTACTGTATGTTCATCTTCCTAGAAAAGATAGTTACTGTATTTTTGGTAGGGCTGATGCGGCAGCAGCTGTTACCGCGCCGCGATTCTGTTCCGCCATTTCAGAATTCCCTGCGCCACACCGCGGCTTTTCTGCGGACATTCCACTAATTCCACCGGCATTCTGCAAATTGCGGAATTGTGGGAAAATGTCAGAAACTGTCAGAAAACTGCTGTTCCGCTATTTTGTGGTGCTGGCGGCATGGCGGAAGTAGCGAAAATGTCATGTTTCCGCTATTTTGCGAAGTCTGTGGAAGTAGCGGAATGAAATTAGCGGAACTGCAGAAGTAACGGAATGAAACTAGCGGAATGAAAGCCTCTGCCACGTTGTACCACTAATTGCGGAAACGCTGTTTCCGGCGGAAATAGCTACCGCTGCGACATTCCACTACAGCCCTAGTACAGTGCAGGTATGTTAATGCCTCTATACCCTACAGCAGTATAAACATTCAAAGGCAATTTAAAGTATCAATTTTCCAATCAGACTAATGTGGGTAAGTTTTTCGTGTCCACTGAGAGAGCTCTCTGAACATTTGTAAAAACAAACAAGGGGGCTGGCTAGCTGCCACCCGACCCAACCTGGGTCAAGCAGCTGCGGTGGACATGGTCTGGATTGGAGTGCAGAACAAATGTGTGCCCTGCCAGGCTACTGGTCACACAGCCCGGGGGCAAGGAGAATGGAGAATCTGCAGCTAGCCGGCCCCGCCCCCACGATGCACCTAGCACCCTGCCATGGTGGCTAACCATGGCTGCCCATCATGGTGGACCCAGGCTGGGCTGACAGACTGGCTGGGAAACAAACGTGCAGCCCCAATGTGCCCTGCTTTGGCCAGATTGGGTGGAGGTCGATCACAGCCCAGGCTAGCCCCCAACACGTCGTGGGCTAGCTTCCAACACGCTCCGGAACAATCTGGTGGGAACCGGACTGCAGAGAACTGCCTGATCCAAGAAATCATGAAGTAGGAGAAGTCAGTGTGCATGTGCATGTATCTTGTGACTTTGGGCCGTATGGAGATTTTGGCACGTGGCTCTTGGGGTTGAGCACTTTGCCCGCCACTGGTGTTTGCTATGATGAAATACAAAGAAGAAAAAAACAAAATCTTTTAAAATATATTCAATCTAGTCATGCTGTCACCGGGGGATGGGTTTGGGGCCCTCTCCGTTAGAGGCTGCCCCCTGTTTGCCCACCAGGCCAGCCGCAACCCAGTTGCCTGTGCCCGCATGGGTCCCCAAGTGATCAGAAAACCTTCACTGCAATCAGGGAGCTTTCAGAGGTCCGCACCCCTAGCCAAGCCTCCCCTTGATCTCCCATCCCAGCCGTAATGCAGAGAACGTTCTCTGGCCACCTGTGGCTTGGAAGACTTTGCAGTGGGGTTGTCTTATATGAAAAAGGTTCGTCTAGGCTCACACCTAGATAGGAGTACCCCCAAGTGAATTCCCCAAGGCCAAATAAACACACAAGCATGCTAGGCTTGATTATAAAACATATATTGATTACATACAAGTACAAGGCTGTTGATCAGATAGTGCAAGTCAATAAATCAAACATAAAGTACACGCATTCTAAATCCACTGATATTCCCTGACTGTCCCCTTACCCTAAAGGCGCAATGCAGGTCCATCAGTTGTTGTCTCGGCCTTGATGTTGGAGACCGGGTTCAAATCTTAGTTCATAGTCAAGTCTTTAGTCCATAGTCTGCAAACATGTGGCAGCTCCTCTCCTGAGCTGTTAACTTGTTGAAGTCCAAAATGGAAGAGAGTCAATTCTTGAAGAAGAACTTTCTTCTTCTTCCTCACAGGAGACCTGAGGTCACTTCCTCAGTCTCCTGGCCATTGTCATTGTTATCAAGTTGGGAAGGTTACCTGGCCGTTGCTTGGCAACAAACGACCCACTTGCCATGACAAAGGGAATCTCATCCCCCACTCTGGCAACTGGTTTCAGCATTCTGCCCGAACTGAGCTTACAATCTGTTTAACCCTTCACCTCACACCACACATATCCCCAAAATGTGAGTCATCTCCCCCAAATGGGTGCGTTGTCTCCCCCAAATGGATGTGTTCCCCCATGTCCCCATGACACATGCCTTCTGTACTCAACAGTATTTTACATGCTGTTTTATTGAAATATTAAACAAAGTGAACAAGGTATTTGAGTTTGCTGTTATCTTCCTGTAAAGTAAGCACTGTTTTGCAACACTAGAGACAAATTAATCTTACCCTTGTTACTAAGGCCACTTCCAGACATGCCCACCCTCCCCACGCATATTTGGGCTTGGGGGGGTGGGAATGCGCAGCCCAAATATGCGTGGGGATCGGCTAGTCTGAAAGCCCCTCCCACCCCCCCAGCGCAGCTTTGCTGACAGAGACGCGCAGGGATGCAGAGCAGGAAATCGAGCTCTACATCCCTACGCGTCTCTGCTGGCAAAGCCGTGCAGGGGGGCTTTTCAGACCAGCCGATCCACGCGCATATTTTGAAAGTTAAACAACTCAAGATTGAGATTGTTTGTTTGTTTCATGTTGATACTGCCCTAAGTACAAACAACAGGTAATGGACTGTCTGCCATCTGTTCTCAAGTAAGTAGACAACTGCCACTGGTTCTCTGCTTATTTAGATAGTCTCTAGGATTAACAGGACAAGAATATCAGGTGTGATCCAACTTCTGTTGCTGCCTCTCCAGCAGCCAGGCTGAGCACAAGGATTTTTGCCACCCCTGATTCAGTCATGGAGTTTGGTCGTGTGGGAGAAGTAGCGGCAACAGTTGGATCACAGCGGGAGAAGCACTCTTCAACGTGCCCCTAATCCAGCATGGAGCTCATCGGTGGCGGTGGCAGCAGCTGGGGCTGGAAAGCCACCCCCTTCAATAGGTGGCCACCTGTGCTGCCTTTAGGGTATCCACCCTGTCTGCAGCCTCAGGCAGCAACAAACACATGTAAAGTATTATCCAGCCCTGGAAAAGAGTAGGTAGTTAAAAGGTAGGCTACATTCCCATTGTAAACACTGAAACTTTAAGATGGTCTCACAAACAATATCAGAGAATTAATGGAATAAATCAGAGAATGAAGTGTCATTAATTTCCATGTTTTGAGGGGGGGGGGGGTTAAGTTTTGTTATAATGGATATCAAATATAATTTGAGATCATGATTCCATCCACACTTGGATGACATCACCCATCATTTGGAAACTACTGATATAAGGAAATGACTGCCATTCTATGTTGGTAATTAATTTTAGGAATTTGTATACACATGTAAGAGTAACTGACAGGTGATGTCATCTAAATTTTTCCATATTCAGAATTAGTCAGTTAAGCTGAATTGCATCTGATGCTCTTTGTAGCCACAGAGACATTGTCAAGTTATCAGGGCTAAATCATTAATCTGTGGTCTTTCTGCACAAATTGAATTTTTTTCATGGTCTTTGGCAAGCATTGTCATAGATGCTATTATTGCTATATCGTGATCTATACAGAAGAACTCACTCCAAGTCTTTGGAGAACATTAATGTTTTAAAACCAGTCTCTCCCCAAAATGGTTTACAACACTGCCTTTAGCTCTTTATATAAGTCCAACATCACAACTGTTAGGTTGTGAACTGGTAACTGAGTTTGTTAATGTTAATGGTATTTATTTTGTGATTTTGTCATAATTCTCCCAGTTTTTATAGAAGTCTAAATCTAAATCATGAGACAATCTCAGCTTTTAAAAAAATCTTTCTAGCGTTCATGTTTTCAGAGAAAAGTCTTTAAAATGTAACTATAGCATGCCATAAAAGATCACAAACTAAATTGTTTTATATTTTCAAATCTTGTGAGTCGCCCTGAGCTGCTGTTGTGAGCAGGAGGGAACGGGCTTAAAAATGGCTCAAAATAAATAACAGCTGCGTCTGAACATTTTGGATTGGCAATCCTGCACTATCAGAGTCTACCCAAAAATATCAGATCATAGAGTTGGAAGGGACCTCAGTTGTCATCTAGTCCAACCCTCTGCTCAGTGCAGAAAATCCCCAGCTACAGCATCCCCAACCGATGGTCATCCCGCCTCTGTTCGAAAAACACCAGCAAAGGAGAGCCCACCACTGCCCTAGGCAGCCTGTTCCACTGTTGAACAGCTCTTACCGTTAGGAAGTTCTTCCTGATGTTTAACCAAAAAGGGGTTTTTTGTAATTTGAGCCCATTATTTCTATTCTTGCCTTCAGAGGCAAGAGAGAACATGTCTTTGCCACCCTCTGTGACAGCAAGGGCTGCTTCAGGTAGTGGAAGACTGCTATCATGTCTCCCCTTAGCCTTCCCTTTTCTAGGCTAAACATACCCAGCTCCTTCAACCTTTCCTCATAGGACTTAAGTTTCCAGGCCCCTGACCATCTTTGTTGCCCTCTTCAGAACCCATTCCAATTTGTCAATATCTTTCTTAAAGTGTGGTGCCCAGAACTGGACACAGTACTCCAGATGAGATCTCACCAGTGCAGAACAGAGTGGAGCTATTACTTCTCATGACTGTGGTCATTTTCAGATGAGCGTGGTGGCGCCCGCGCTTCTTTCTCAAAAAAGCCGGCAGCCCGTTCCACATGTGACGCTGCCGCCAAATGCGCGCATGCGCGGGCGATGCGCATCCATTTCCGGGTGCGAACTGACCCGGTTGGCGATCGAGGCTGGTCATACGCGGCCAGAAATGGATGCGCATCGCCCACACATGCACGTATTCAGTGGCAGCGTCGCGCGTGGAACGGGCTGCCAGCTTTTTTGAAAACAAGCACGGGTGCTGCCGCGCTCATCTAAAAACAGTCTTAGAAATGATGCTTCTGTTAATGCAGCCTAAAATTGCATATATTTTTTGCAGCTGCATCGCACTGCTGACACATGTTCAGTTAAATATCCTATACTACTTCTGGGGAAACTAAAAAACAATGCTTGTTTTTTAAAAAAGAGATGCAAAGCTAAAGTGAAAATAACAGTCAAATTCAAGGTGTTAGCAGAAGTGATGCCAGCTCAGTGGTGGCCCGACCCAGCAGGGGGAGGAAACGCACCGTTGTGTCTAGTACCCCTTCCCCCATCGTGACAGGCAGCCATGGCGGACCCATGGAGAGAGCCTCTTCTCCCTTCCGGGCTGTGTGAGACTGGAGCTTCATGCAACCGCCTCAGGTCAGCAAGCAGGGGATGCTCAGGGCTGATATAGTTGCTGTTCTGAAGTGCTCACAAATCGCCAGCCAGTTTCTTAAAGAGTGTACGTTTGCATTAAAGCCTGAAAGCTATCTGTTAAAAAAATAAATCTTGGATCATTTTGGTTTCTGAGCTTTCATACCTGTAGTTGTGTTGTTAAGCTTTTTCCTGCAACCATGAGGGCTACAGACTAATTTAAGGAAAAGAAAAGGGAAGCTGGATGCCCCATGCCATTGCCTCCCTCTTACCCAAGTGTCCCACTTCCCCCTGCCCTGGCAACTCACCTTCCCCCTGCTCCAGGACCCACCATCACTTACTTCCTCCACCAGCCCCCAATTGAGCTGCAGTGCGGAGCACATTTGCTATCCGTGGGGAATACTGACATTTTGGGGCACCCCCAGCAGGCACCCAACAGGGTACCCAGCCCCCCATTGGGTGCCCATTGACTGAAAATGTATTTCTGGGGTGACACCCCAGGACGCCAACCCCAGTACCCATGGCTCCCCAGACTGACTCACCTCACCACCAGGCTGCTGCTCCTCCTGTCCTGGTTGCAGCTCAGCCCCCACACCTCTTCTCTCTTACTCTGGCACTCCCCTTGTCCCAGTCTGCTCTGGTGCTTTCCACCCCTGCTTCAGTGCTTTCTGTGTCCCAGTCTCCCAGTATGCCTTGTCTTTACCTTGCCCCCATCCTGGTTGGTTAGGGTTCAGTAATTTGATTTTCCCCAAGCTGAGCTAGCCACTGCCAGGTATGCAAGGATGCTGAATTGCCTTGTTAGAGGGCAAACAAAGCACTTAAGTGCATGGCAAACCCCCATTCATAAGAGGCATCATTGTGCAGCATAACCACATTCAGCAGACTGGTATCTGTAATGTGGGAGTGCAGAACACACCTCTGTACCTGGAACATATTTACAACTGATCAGACCACGCTCTAGTGCTGACTACGTCGAAGAGGTGTACTGGGCTCTTGAGTGATGATGCTTGTATGTGCAAGTGACTGTCTTTTACTGTATATGAGGAGCTGGCACACTCATGATAATTCAGTGTGACCCATGCTCAACTCTCTTGTGCACCTGAACAAATGAGGATTGCGCCCTTAATCTGCTATGGGGATGACTCTGATCCACTACTGAGTTTCATAGAGTTTGGGAAGGATGACTGCACATTCTTGCAACTGTTAGTTGGCTGGAGGGGGATTTCTGCTAGAAGTGATGTAGCTCCTTGAAGCAGTAGAGAGAATATAAAAAAAAATTTCACCCTGAAAGAAGCAGCACATGTAGAAATATCCTTAGATTTACAATTATTCTTTCATACCTGCAAATTTCCACTCAGACTACCTTAACTGTTGAATTGTTCAGACAGTCAAAACTTGTGATGAGGTTAGATTTTCATCAAGACCACAATGATCCATATCTTTAATAAGGTTCCTTATCTTTAATAAGTTTCCTACATGATCAAGGTTTCATAGTTTAAGCTACTGTTACTGATGCAGTCATCAGTGTGTGCTTATTTTGCGTGTTTCCCCTTCTGAATAAATAGAGATGAAAGTGATTAGAGGGAGTGTAATAACGGAAAGGAAATGTTTAAATTCCAGCACTGAGTTTTCACTCACTGTCTGGAGTTTCTTATTGGCAAATTTGGTAGTGCTAGCAAAAGTGATTGAGAAAACCGACCATGAACTGGTCTTCCCACCTTTATTCAAATTACTGTATTTTGTACTTTCCATGTCTTACTATGGGAAAGAGTAAGAGTTTTTGTTGGTGATATTTCCATCAGACGTTTTGCTCATATATTCCATAACTGAAGAAGATAAAGCATTTCCCCAATATTCATAAACAAGAGTGCATGTTCTGTAGTAACATTAATAAAGTTCATAATATAAAAATGATGTCAAAGTGTTATGAATTTTAAACTGAAATGTTATAATTAGTGAAAGAATAAAATAATTTTATGTAATTATGAAATTAATTTTGCCACTCATCTATATAACTTTGAAGGTTTCTATTTTTATTACATTGTTATCATTTTCTTTTAAATCCAGTATGAAAAAAGAAATGTCCAAAATGCTTATTTGTTAGTTTGGTTTTTTTTATTTATATACCATCAACAGCATACCTGAGACTTTATAATTGTTAAATATAGATAGGGTCTCTGCCCCAAGGGGTTACAATCTAGGGGAGACAAAAGGTGAGGGATAATAGAGGGAGAGATGAAGATAAATTCATGAAGTCTAGCGGTCACAGGTGCACATGCTTAATTACACAGGAGAAGTGGGTGTTTGGTAAATCAGGAAAGGGACTAAGGAGATGAGGAGCGAGGGGAAACTTGACAGAAGAGGTAGGTTTTCAGGACGGATTTGAAGGTTGTGAGGGAGCAGAACAAATGTTTTTGTGGAGGGAGTTCCAGGCATTGGTGGGGGGAAGCAAGGGAGAAGGGGTGAATATGTTTCGAAGAGCAGGGGAGTTGTGAGCAGGTGAGGGCCGTGGCAGGAGAGGAGCGGAGCTCCTAGACAGGAGTGTAGGGGGAAACAAGTGCAGAGAGATAGGAGGGGTTAAGGCCATGAAGAGCCTTGTAGGTAAAGACAGGGCCGGCCTTACCACAGGGCGGCTAGGGGCGGCTGGCCAGGGCCCCACGCTTGGGGGAGGGGGCGTGGTTCAGGGGCAGCAGGGACTTGATTTTTTTTTTTAAAAGGTCGGGTTGGGGTCAAGTCGGGTGACAGGCGGGGGGGACTGGCACGGGGGGGGG
>QEPC01004817.1:3973362-4014165 GCA_003113815.1 Sphenodon punctatus | reverse complement strand
CATTGGCTCTGTGCAGCCTAGCCCGTGGCCAATCGCAGACTGCGAAGCCAGTGGTCTGAGGCGAAAAGGGATGGTGATTGGGCAGGCTGGCTGCTACTCCAAGCCTCTCCACCCCTGGTGCCTGGAAGTCTGCTCCTCAGCTGACTACCCCTCCCTGTCATGTTTGACTTTCAAGTGACACTTTTTTTGCCACCCAAACTCACCCAAACGCGATTCGAACTGACTGAACTGTTTGGTCATTTCGACGGTCGGAACTGAGTTCGGTTAGTTCGGGTTTGGGTTCAGTCATCCAAACAAACTGAGTTCGCGCTGAACTCCGAACTTCCGAACCGCATTTGCCCCATACCTACCATAGTCCCAACGTTTCTAGAAGCATCATTGAAGTGAATAGCCGCTTGTAGGTTTCTCCCCATTCCAGCTTCAGCAATAGCATCCCCTTCAGGTCGCAGGACTTCAGAGCCCTGGGAGTCAAAACATTTTTGCAGAGGCATTCCAGGTAGAATAGGGAATCCATCTGACCTATGTCTTTTCCTTTCCATCGTCAAGGGGGCTGCTATTGTTCGGTTTTGTGGAAATCCCTCTGTACTGGGCAAGCACTTCAGGTCACCGGGCAACTGTCCCACAAGGCACACAGCACCAAGCCTCAATCTCCCGCTCCAAGCTGCCTCTACTCACCGGAGCTTCAAATAATTCAATCGAGAGGGGGGGGCACCAATGCCAACGCAGCCCTGTTGGCCCAGAACAAACGTGAAACCATGATACTGGTCCAGCCAGACCAAAGCAGATCCTACTGGGCCAGCGTCAGGTTTGTGAACACCCAATGTGCTATCATGTGCTCAGCTAATGGGCAGATATCAGTAGCTACAGAGTGTCTTTATAGCGCTGATGGTTATATGGTTTTATTATTGACTTGTTATTGGGGGAGGTGGGGGTTAAGGAATAAAATGATCTGTCCCTCACTGACCTATGAACAAACCATCCACATAGGGTTTTTGTCAGTTTAATTTAATTTAGTAACTAATTTCCATATGATCAAACTGGTAAATATATGATTGTGAGAGAGCGAGGTATTTTTCTCTTGCAGGTGTAGGTCTGAAATTGATTTAATCCTTCTCTTATCTTTAATAATAAGGCAGCTGTATAAATGAGGTCGCTTTTTGTGGTTTTGTGTTGCAATTTCATTTCTGATGTACATGATTCATGAATAGAACATAGGTGTTTCCGCCAGCACATGGTATAGCTTTGCTTGTGGTGACTGCAGGGGTTTTCCTCTCATGTCTATGGCTCAACATTGTCCAGGTCTACCTGTTCAATATATGTACTGGCTACAGTAGAATTCCCTCCCTACTGTATGGAAGGGTGCAGCAGGGCAGGAAATTTTGGTGTAGCAAAAACCTGTGCTTTCTTCGTCTCCAAGAACTTCACAACAGACAGAATAGTTTCTTTCAGGCTATTCTTTATAGGTTGCCAGCATGTGGACCTTAATTGTGATTACATGCTCTTTAGAAGCACCCTTCCAGCTTCCATTTATACCTTAACTAACTCCTAACCTGCAACTCTGCTCAGAGAGGCAGTAGCATGGAAGCTGTGACTCCCTGTTTAAAGGGGCAGCAACCTGCCCTGCCACACTAACTGAGATCTAACTGTACCTCTGCTGTTCTGTCTCTCTTTGTGGCCTTGGTCAAGTCACTGAATTTCTCTGCTGCGCTTTCATCTTGAGGTGAAAACATTTTCTGGCTGAATTTCCGAGGAATATAGCAGCTGATCCTGCTGAAACCAATGAAAACTTTGCATTAATTTGGAGAGAAGGAATGTGCTCATTCTTCTTTTTAGAGTACTTTAGGATGAGTTTTCAAAAATGCTCAGTTTTGTCCTAAGTACTGAGTATAGAGTGCCCATTAAAATGTGGTTAGCATCCCCATTTTTCATCTTGGAACCCAAAAGTGGCACATCTTTACCAACTCCTGCATAGCCATTGAAATCTGTTCTCAAGGACAGAATTGAAAACTGGGTGAGGTGAACAGTGCCAGCCTTAGTGAAGGGGCCCCTGTGTGAAATGTAGGGTAAAAACAGATGTATGGCTGGTGGGACTGCTCCCTGGGCTGCCCCAGGGTGGAAAATCCCAGGCGACATGGCCCAGGTCGGGACACCGACCTGACGTGACTGCATTTAGGAAACCATCCTGCCAGCCGCAGGGCGTGGGTACAGCTGAGAGCACAACAAATGGGCAGCCATCTGGCCCCAGTGCCCCACCCCCTGCCTTGACGGGCAGCCATGCTGCTGGCCATGGCGGCCCCAGGGTGGGGCCAAGAAAGCCACGGCAGCACAAATGTGCTTATTGTAGAGTTAGCTTTCTGTTGAATAACACACAGCAGAAGTTTCTTCAAAACAAAACTTTACTAAGAGCTCAGAAGACATGCTACCATACTGTACAGAGTGACTGCCTGGGACAAGATGGAGGACAGAGAGAGGAGAAGAGAGGAGACAAGGAGGAAAAAAACCCTGTTTCATCCCCTGACCCTCCCCCTACTGGACAAGCCACATATTAAGCTTGCAGGGCTTGCAATGGGCTTTTACTTGTGACTGTTGCACAATCCAACACCCCTTCTCAACAGTCACCAGTCAAACCCGCTAGGTTCATTCTTCTTAACAGCTTGCGATGGCGTTCCCCTGCTAGTGGCTTCGTGAACACATCCGCTGTCATATCCTCTGTAGGACAGTATTGCAGATCTATGAGTCCTTGTTCCTGTGAGTCTTTCAGGAAATGGTATTTTACATCAATGTGCTTGGTTCTGGGGTTGATTCTTTCTGTTTGCGCCAGCGCTATACATCCTTGGTTGTCTTCCAGGATCGGCGTGGGTCTGTCCAATTTTTGCCCCAGATCATTCAGAAGCTGTCGCAACCAGATAACTTCTTGGCTGGCGTGTGCCGCTGCCACGTACTCTGCCTCCGTCGAGGAAAGTGTCACAGAGGCTTGTTTCCTACTGCACCAGCTGATGGGTCCTCCACCAAGCAAAAATAGGTACCCACTGGTAGATTTTCGGTCCGAATGGTCTCCAGCCCAATCTGCGTCCACGTACCCTATCAGGTCTGACACGGAAGTTGCTGGGAGCCGTAGCTTGAGGTGCACAGTCCCTTTCAGGTACCGTAAGACCCTCTTCACTGCGTTCCAATCCCTTTGGGTTGGGGCTGAGACTTGTCTACACAGTATACCTATTGCCACCGCAATGTCAGGCCTTGTGATTGTGGCAATGTACAAGAGCTTTCCTATCGCCTTTCTGTATTGCTTATTGTCTGGCAGCAATAAGCTCGGTTCTTTGATCTCCTTTGGGTAGCTGGTTTCCATAGGGGTATTTGCTGCCTTTGCACCCCCCATGCCGAAACTTTCTATCATCTCTTCTATTGCCTGTCTTTGGTTGAGAAGATAGCTTCCGTCATCTTCTCTTTCAATTTGTATTCCAAGGTAGTGCGTTATGTTACCCAGGTCCTTAGTTTCAAAGTCCTGATTTAGAGCTCTCATTGTTTCGCACTCGTCCCCTTCTTGCTCAAAGCATACGATAAGGTCATCGACATAAATTAATACAAAGATCCACCTGCCCCTTAGTCTCTTTGTGTATAAGCAGGGATCTGCTTTGCTCCTGGTAAAATTTTCCCTCATGAGCACCTTGTTTATTTTAGTGTTCCACGCTCTGGCGGCCTGCTTAAGCCCATATATGCTTTTGTGCAGTTTGCATACAAGATCCGGCCTTTCAACGTCTGCAAACCCCGGTGGTTGGTCCATGTAAATATCTTCCTTCAACTCACCATTTAGGAACGCTGTTTTCACGTCCATATGCTTGACTTGCATTCCTCTTCCGGCAGCTATACTTAACAATGTTCTGATTGTAGTGTGCTTAACTACAGGTGCAAATGTTTCATCGTAGTCTTCTCCGTACTTCTGGGAGTATCCTTTCGCGACAAGTCGGGCCTTGTACCGTTCAATATTTCCCTGCGCATTGTACTTTATTTTAAATGTCCATTTACAACCTATAGTCTTTCTCCCTGTGGGCAGTGGAGTAAGTGTCCACGTCGCGTTGTCCTGCATGGACTTTACTTCTTCTTCAGCCGCTCTTACCCATTTTTCTGCTTCCCCTTCTGACATCTGCGAGATGTCCTCCCAGGATGCTGGCTCTGACAATTTACTGGTGCTGACTTTGTAGGACAGACGAGTGGGGGGAATGCCTTTGTTAGACCTCGTCGACTGCCTTGGCTCAGCATCAGCAGCCGGCTGTGTCTGTTCCTGCACTTCTGTTACCTTTGTGCCGATTTCGACTATTTGTTCAGAGGATTGCTCCCTTTCAGTGGTTTCGTCCGTGGTTGATTGTTCTCCTTCGCCTGGACCTTGGAGAGTCATCACACTGTCGCTTGAGTTTTCCACAAAGGTCACACTGTTACTAATGGTTATTCTGTCTGTGCGTGGATCCAGGATCCTGTAGCCTTTGGAATGCTCACTGTATCCTACGAGGATGCCTTCCACTGCTCTGTTTTGCAGCTTGGTACGTTTCTCCTCTGGGATATATACGTAAGTCTTACTTCCAAATACTCTGATGTGGCCCACACTAGGTTTTTGACCATGCCACAGTTCATATGGAGTTTTCCTCACTGTTCTAGAATACAGCCGATTTTGTAGGTAGGTAGCAGCAACTGCTGCTTCGCCCCAGTATCTTTCTGGTAGTCCAGAGTCTGTTAACATGCATCTAACCATTTCGGTTAGCGTTCTGTTTTTCCTTTCAGCTGTTCCGTTCTGCTCGGGTGTATATGGCACTGTCTTTTGGTGCTCAATTCCATGGAGTCTCAGGAAGTCCTCTACTTCCTTTCCTGTGAACTCACCTCCATTGTCAGTCCGCAGTGTCTTTGGTCTGCGCTGGAACTTGTTGCTCGTCATGGTCACATAGTCCTGAAGTTTGTCGAATACTTCATCTTTACTCTTCATGACGTACGTGATCGTGTACCTTGAATAGTCGTCAATGAAAGTTACCATATACCGGTTGCCTCCTGGCGTGGGAACCTTCATTGGGCCGCAGACGTCGCTGTGTACAAGATCAAGCGGTTTCGTGGCTCTATTCTGACTCTTCTTAGGAAGCGTAGCCCTCGTGGCTTTGGCTTTGATGCAACAGTCGCATTTCATGATCACGGGACACGTTGATACCTTAAGGTCTTTGGTCAACTGCTGTCTGTGCATTTCCTTGATGCTGTCTGGGTGTCTATGTCCCATGCGTCTATGCCACAGGTGGATGCAGTCATCGTGTGGCTTGTGCGCAGTGAGCTTCGCCTGTTCTTTCGCTGTGCTCAGACGGTACAGGTGCTCATCTGCAGTGGCTCTGGCCAGTACTTTTGTCCCACTTTGAATTGTGCATTCGTCTCCCTGGAAACGGATGGTGAGCCCCCTCGCTGCCAGGCGCCTCACGGACAGGAGTCCCCCTTCTAAGTTGGGCACATAGAGCACATCTTTCATGGGTATGGTCAGTGTGCCTCCCTGTGACTGGTTGCAGTACAGGAATCCTTGTCCAATTCCTTCCGCGTTGATGCTTCTCCCATCTGCAAGGTAGATCCTTTCTTTACTGCTCAGATCCAGTCCTGTGAAGAATCCTTTATCGCTAGTCATGTGGCTCGTTGCCCCGGAGTCTACACACCAATTTTGGGATGAGCTGTCTTGCGTTGCTCTGAAGCACCCACTCCATTGTTGAGCGACTGTGTTGCTGTTTGTGACTTTAGCCCTCTGCTTAGGTGTTCGTGGAGACAGTTTCTGCTGTTCTGCTTTCCATATATAGCAGTCTTTCTTTAAATGTCCCTCCTTTTTGCATCTGAAGCATACTCTGGTTTCCCTCTTAGGAGCTTTGTCTGAGGTTTTCAGTGCAGTCTCATTACCCTGCTTTAGATCATTCTGCAGGTTCTCCTTTCTGCGCTGGAATTCATCCGCAAGTCTACCTTTAACAAATTCCAGCTTCAGTTCAGCCTCTGACCTTGTCTCCAGGGCATTGATGAGGGCACTGTAAGATTCAGGCAGGCTGCAGAGGAGTAGGGCTACCACATGGCTGTCCTTTATATCTTCTCCAACACCGCACAGCTGTGCCACTACTTCCAACATGGCATTTATATGCTCCTGCATTTCACTTTCTTTGTCAAGCCTCATTTTGTATAGTTTCCTCAGTAGAAACAGTTTGCTATTCAGACTAGTTCTCTCATGCACGTTTTGCAATGCAATCCACATGCCTCTTGCTGTATGAGAGAGAGAATAGATAATTTATTTCTGGCTTAGCCACAGGCCATTGCCGTAAAATTAAACAAAATGTTACAAACATACATCAATAACCTTGTATACCACAAATAATTAATACAATTATTAGCACCGTTTCCATGTAAAGTTTCCGTACATAAGGCAGAAAGGGTATCCCATAGAATCATCCGACCAAAGTATACTATGAAAATATACACAATATCTCAGTCTTTGGTAAAGAGAGGAATATAAAGTTAGTCCTATTATGAAAATGTTCTTAAAAATTACGTCTGTATGACATCTTTGCATAACTTTATCATTCTCTCTGTGTGTGGGTAGGGGTTGGGGGTATGGCAGGTTATAGTAGCTATAGCAAACTACACCCTTATGTTGCTATATACTCTAACATTGATTTTGGGTTTGATTATTTTCCTTGGGGGTGGGGGTGAGACTACAGCTCTAGATGCAAAAAAAAAAAAAGAGAGAGAGAGAGAGAGAGAGCAAATGAGGGGGACTGGTTGAATAACATTACAAGAGTTCAAACTGAAGTGAAAATGCATATTGCTACAATTTTCTCTTACAAATGCTACAAGCAACACTCACAAGTTTGCCTCTAAACTGTTTAAGCAGGACATTCCAACCTTGTGTGCTGAACCTGGCTGTCCCACCTCTGTGTGTGTACATGTGATAGACTCTCACTCTGCAGATCCCTTGTTGTTACCATCTGCATTGTACTCTAAACTGGGGCACAGGTGGTTGTGAGTTGGATTCATGCTTCCACCAACTGTACTTCCTGCAGATCTTACTCATTTAAACAATAATCTTCACTTCAAGGTAAGGACCTAGAGCTGCTTTCACACAAGATGCTAACTGTGGGATTGTAATTTGCTCATGCATTTAACTGCACGTGTGAGTGTACTATTCTGCATTCATCTGATGAGTCAAGCTTTGAGTTCTCATGCATTACCAGGCCCCAAAACCCTATGCTTACTGTGATGGGTGTTATGGTTGCACAAAATTGGGACTGTGGGAATACCTGTCAAGGTTACAACTGCAGGATAGTAGAGATGGAAACCAGCAGAATAGAGCTGTCATTCGTTCCCAGCTACTTAATTTCAGTAATTTTGTTAATTTCACCCAGCTCTGACACCGGCTTGTTAATTTAAATCCGCTGCTGGCTTGTGGATTTCAACTCCACTCTGAGGTTAGTCGGGCAGCAGGTGCAGGGCAGAAGGGGAGGATGAAATTGAACAAAATGTGCACTCATGAGTCACGAGAATGGTAGTTCCCACGATTATGTAAAATGCACAAAGAAAAAAATTGCAGGAGACGCATCTCGTGAGAAGGTTGCCCAGAAAATAAATTGCATAATTTTAAGATTGTGGGAAGATCAGAGAAACAAGAAGATCATGGGAGACACCATCTTGTGTGACAGCAAGGTTCCAAAGCATAGCTTCCTCGTCCACTGCCATTGTTGCTGCAACAGCCTAACAGACAACTGTTTAACTAGTGAGCAATAAGGGAGCCAGCAGTTGCTCCTATAGATCAGGTGCTTCAAGTCAGATTTATATATTTGATTGTTTGTTTATTCCAATTTTTGCCCCACCCTTCCCAAATATGCTCTGGGTGGCTTATAAAATATAAAAACATATAAAACAGCATTAAAAAATACCCCAGCCCTTTCCACCAACTTACCCCTCATTCCTAAACCCAACCCCACCCAACTATGTCCCTGCCTAGCAAATGCCTGGCCAAATAAAAAGTTCTTATATCTCTTCCAGAAGATGAACAGGCTTAGGCGGATCTCAAGGGGGAGGAAGGTCCGTAATTGTGAGGCAGCCACTGAGAACACCTCTTCGCGTGCCCTTGTTGTGAAAATGTCATAGGCAGATGGGACCAACAAGAAGGCATTCCTGGCCAACCTCAGAGGCTGTGACGGAAGAGGGCTCTGTAGGTCAAAACCATAACCTTGAATCGTGCTTGCTAAGCTATTGGCAGCCAGTGCAGACTCTGGAGCACTGGTGTAACGTGGTCCCAGTGAAAGAAAGTGGTCTGCCACATTCTGCACCAGCTGCTGCTTCAGGGCAGTCCCACATAGAGCACATTGCAGTAGTCTAGCCCTGAGGTTAAGGGTTTAAGTCTGCTTTAGGTAAACGGATATTCTACATATAGAATATGTACTCCAGTCTATGAACTCTGAAATATGTACCTCCGTACTCCAGTCCAGGAACTCCGCTCCTCCTCTGTCCCCTCTCTCGCCTCTCCTGCTCCCCTAACCACCTTTGTCCCTTCTCCCTAGCTGCCCCCCACGCCTGGAACTCCCTCCCTGCCCACATCCGCCTCACCCCCTTTCTTCGTACCTTCAGGTCCCTCCTTAAGACCCACCTATTCCACTCTGCCCTCCCCGACTTCTTGTTTCCCTCACCTAACTCCTGCTGATACCCTCCATCCAGTACAATCTGTTCTTCTGTGAGGATCTCCGCGATTCTCACTAATGGGATCTACTTCCTGCTTCGCAGGCACCGGAAACCTCCTAGTTAGCAGTCTCCAGGCAGAGTAGAGCCTTGAAAATACTAGAAAAGGTGAGGGCTCCGCCCCCTTCCCTCCCCCCTCCCGTCCTGAAGAAAAGCGCGGGCTGCAAATCGCACGAGAGCAGGACCGGATAAGAAGGGGGAGGAGCCCTCGCTGCCTCAGTTTCTTCCAACCACGTTGTGCTTGGAACACCTCCGTTTCTCCTTTTAAAAAAAAAAAAAAAGAAAGAAAGAAAAAGAAAGGATTTAAAGTTAGAAGAGTTAGCCTCTCCTTCTCTCAGGGGCTCGCCCCGAGCCGAACCGCCCACGGCCCACACTATGCCCAAGCTACCGGGCTTTAAAAGATGTAGCTCGTGCCCGGCCACTCTCTCTATCAGTGAGCCCCACGAGAGGTGCTTGGCATGCTCCAGAGAAGGACACAACACACACCTGCAAGCACTGCGCAGGCCTCTCCTCGAGGACCAGAAGGGCACGAGCACTCCGCCTACAGGCTATCTTGACTAGCCAGGCACTCCAGGGTGGTGAAGAGGGGCCTCTTAGGCTCCCCACCCAGAATACCATGAGCGCGGAATCACAGTCCCAGACGCTCCCGCGCCAACGACCACCGTTGTAGCTGCTGCTCCCCAGGGTGCCCCTCAAGCCAAGGACCATCACGCCAAGAGGCATGGTGAGCAAAAGAAAAAGAAAAAGCATTCATCCAACCTGGAGGCGACATGGACACCTCGCTCTTTAGATGCAGAGGCAGGTTCCTCCGAGCAGCAGGCTCCACCCTCGGTACCGCAAAGCACCGTACCTGCCCTATTCGCCTCTGCTGACCTGCTGGCACCGACAGACTTGTCTGCGCCCCAGGGAACAGTACCTGCACCATCGGTACCGCGTCTCACTCTTCCCATGCCTGCAGCCCTAGCGAACCTTCCACTTCTCCAGCAACTGCATCGGGATAGGGAGTCACGTTCTCCCTCGCATACCCGTCACCACGACTGCTCTCACTCCCGTTCCTCTCTCTACCATGACATGAGAGACCAGATTAGTCCCTCCAGCTCAACATGGGACCGCGACTCTAGGCGGGGTGGTAGGGAATGCCACTCTCGTTCACCGTGCTCTTGCTGCTCCTGCGGGGAAACCAGGTACCGCCAGTACCAGTACCATGAAGCCCATCGGTACTGCTCTCGCAGCCAGTCCCCATACTCGGCACCGTTGGATTCCACACAACCCCAGTGGGCTACCCCCTATCAGTCAACTGCCGCGTATGTGCCGCCGGCGCCGCCAAGGGTACCGCCCACAGCAACTCTCTTTCGCCCTCCTCCCAAACTTCAACCCGTGCAAGAGCGGAGGCTGCATCAAGAGACCCTACAGGCACAACTGCTGGTACCGTTGGAGCCTCACCCCATGCAGGGTCCGGCTCAGTACCGAGAGACCCTACAGACACAGCCGCTGGTACTACTGACACTGCTAACCTCTGCTACCCAACAGGACACACGGCCAGACCACTCCTTGGGATTTGAGTTCCTTAACACTCTAGTGGGCTAACCTATCCATCAGGGCCTCTCCCCCCAACTTCCTGAGGCTGAAGTTCTATTGGAAGACACCGAAACTTCTTCCACCTCTACCTCTTCTCCAGAGGAGGATCAGAATATCTCACCCCCTCCTCCTGATGTGATATCTGACTTTAACTTCATGCTGGCCACTGAGGACTCTAAGGCCTTTCAAAGCATGCTAAAACGCCTTACAGCAGCATTACCTAAACTTCCCTCTAGGGTTGTTAAAAAGACCCAATCTGGCCCCATATTTGGTATCTTGGGGACAGGGGAACCAGGTCACATTATGCTCCTGATGTTTGAGCAATTAATGGAACCATCCAGATCAGTCTGGTCCAAACCCTCTTCTGCCCCCGCCACCAATAAGTTAGCGGACTCGCTTTACGCCATCCCTAAGGAAGGGGCCAGCATGTTTTATAAGCACCCTGACCCCAATTCCCTTGTCATTGCGGCTGCCTCTTTAAGATCTAAATCTGGTGGCATCCAGACCTCTCCCGCTGACAGGGAGGGCAGGCGTCTCAATGGCATTAGAAGGAAAATCTTCTCTTCCGAAACTCTATCACTTAGGGCCTCCAATTATGCTTCTGCAATGTGTGGGTACCAACATTGGTTCTGGGCCCAGCTAGGTACGGCATCTGACCCCAGTCAGATTGCTGCTCTACAGAGGGAGGGGATGCAGATAGCCCAATTCCAGCTAACTGCAAACATGCACATAGCCGATGCTAACATTCGAGGGATGGCCTCGGCCATTACCTTAAGACGGCATGCATGGCTCCGCTCCACTGCCTTAGCCCCAGAAAACAAAACTCGAATTGAGGACCTACCCTTCGATGGGGAAGGCCTGTTTGCAGCATCCACTGATGACACCTTAAAAATGGTAAAGGAGACTTCGCAGACAGCTCACTCTACAGGAGTCATCCGGACCTTTAAAAAGGGGTTTTATCCCTCCTCCGCCCCCTACTCCTACCAATCTAAACAATGGGCCCCTTACTCTTTCTTTCAACTCAAATAGACGCTTCCCCGCTCAGTATCAACAACAGGTCACGCCCTCCCAACCCAGAAAGCGCTACATAAAGCAGAGAGCGAAGGGTAGAGCCTCTTCCATCTCTTCCGCCACCCAACACCTCAAACAGCGTTTTTAATTGTACGCAGATCAAGAGAGTCCTTCAATATCCTTTTACCTTTGATAACCATCTCCAACCCTTCCACAGGACCTGGGAGTCCATAACCTCTGATCGCTGCATCAGGGAGGTCATCACTCGGGGTACTCTATTCAATTTTCCTCGTTTCCTCCCAACTTTCTACCCTGCCCCCCACCTCCACCCCCAAGCTCAAATACTAGCAGAGATTTTAGAACTGATCTCCAAGGGGACCATAGAGAAAGTTCCCCCTTCAGAACAAAATTTTATTCGTACCCAAAAAGGATGAGGGATACAGACCTATCCTTGACCTACACCGTTTAAACAAATTTATCAAAAGGTTCAAGTTTCGTATGGTTACCCTCCCAAATATTATGCTGGGTCTCCGCCAGAGAGATTGGTTATCCTCTCTCGATCTGCAGGACGCTTACTTTCATATTTCTATAAACCTAGCTCATCAACGTTATTTACATTTCCTTGTAGAAAATCGACACTTTCAATACAGAGTCCTTCCCTTCGGCCTTTCCACTGCACCCAGGGTGTTCACAAAATGCATCACAGTAGTCGCTGCATACTTACGAAGGAAGCACATCAGAGTCTTTCCATACCTGGACGACTGGCTAATAGTAGCCTTGTCAAAAAGTACACTACTGAACCACCTCCAGGTGACCCTCTCACTACTTCAAGACCTCGGACTCATAGTAAATTACCGCAAATTGCATCTTGTCCCGACTCAGCAACTTCAGTTCATAGGGGCCGTCCTCGACACTTCTGTGTCCAGAGCATACCTCCCCCTTGACAGGTTCAGGGTCATATGTCAAACTATACTATCCCTCCCACCACGTCCAAAGAGGATGGTCCGCTTCGTCCTCCATCTTCAGGGATTCCTTGTGGCCACAACCACAGTGGCCCCATATGCTCGACTACATCTACCCACCGTCCAGCAGTGGCTGGTCTGAAATTATACTTCAGCTGTCCACCCCCTCAATATGCTCATATCCATTCCTCCCGAGGTCACCCTTGACCTACGCTGGTGGACACGCCACAACAACATCCTGCAAGGCACCCCTTTTGTGTCGCCCCCCCTATACAGAGGGCCATAACCACCGACACTTCCCTGACTGGTTGGGGAGCCCACATGGACCACCTACAGGTGAGCGGCCTATGGTCCCCTCAGGAGCAAGAACTCCATATCAACATGCTCGAACTGAGAGCCATCCGCTGGGCCCTCACAGCACTTCTCCCTCACATTGTAAGAAAAAATGTCCTCATCATTACAGACAATTCCACTGCCATGTGGTACATAAACAAACAGGGAGGAGCACGCTCCACCTGCCTGTCCAAAGAAGCCCAAAGCATCTGGCTCTGGAGCATTGAACACGGCATTCACATTCACACCATCCACCTTGTGGGTCAGGACAACACGATCGCTGATCAACTCAGCCGCCGTGCCACAGACCACCATGAGAGACCCTCTGCAACTCAGTACTCCACGACATTTTCAACAAATGGGGAACGCCCACCATAGACCTATTTGCTACGCAAGACAACGCCAAATTCCCCAGATTCTGCAGTCAAGCAGGGGCGGAACCAGGATCAATATCGGATGCCTTCACGATATCCTGGAATGCGGACTTCCTATATGCCTTTCCCCCTGATGTACAAGGTCCTCTGCAAGGCATGGGCCAATCATTTTATTTATTTTATTTATTTCTTAGGATTTTTATGCCACCCCCTCATGCCCACGGCATCTCGGGGCAGCTAACAATACAGTAAAACAGTAAAATACATTAAAAACCAACATCGCTTAAAAAAAATTTTTAAAACCCCAACCCTAACCCTACCCTCCAATTCCTCCAGTTTCCCCACAATCTCCCCCATTTACCCCTCCCTCCCCTCCAAAGACCTGGGTGAACAGCCAAGTCTTGCATGCCCACCGAAAGGCAAGCAGACCCAGGGCCAGGCGGGCTTCCTTCAGAAGGGAGTTCCACAACCGTTGCCCGACCACTGAGAATGCCCTTTCCATGGTGGCCCCCCGCTTTACACGGGGGACCTCCAGATAGGCACCCCCAGTGGATCAGAGGGTCCGTCCTGAGTCATGGAAGGCAAGGCGATCCCCGATATAAGAGAGGCCGAGACCGTATAGGGCTAGCACCTTGAACTTGGCTCTGTACGCTATAGGCAGCCAGTGCAGAGAACAGAGCACTGGTGTATTGTGCTAACGGCGACCCGTCCCCGTAAGGAGACGGGCCGCCGCATTCTGCACCAGCTGCAGCCTCCGAACTAATATCAAGGGAAGCCCCATGTAGAGTGCGTTGCAGTCGTCAAGCCTCAAGGTAACGAAGGCATGGATGAGAGTGGCCAGGTCGGGTCTGGAGATGTATGGACGCAACCTCCGCACCAGATACAGCTGGCGGAAGGCGGCTTTAGCCACTGCCTCCACCTGCCGATCCAGGCGGAGGTCCGCATCCAAAATCACCCCCAGACTTTGAACCTGCTGGGCAACCGGAGGGCAGACCCCCCCCAATAGGAGGAGCTGACATCTCCTTCACCCTCCCCACTACCATCACCTCCGTCTTATCTGGGTTCAGCTTCAGTCTGCTCTGCCTCATCCAATCCGCCACGGCCTCCAAACACTGGGAACACTGGGATCATGCACATATAATCTTGATCGCACCCTTCTGGCCCAGGCAACCCTGGTTCCAGACACTCCAGGAGATGACCAGCGAAATCTTTCACCTTCCCCTCCTACCACACCTGTTAGCCCGCCAACACGGGACTATATTCCACCATGACCCTGCAATGCTCCATCTCTGCGCCTGGCTGATAGGTCCATAATCCAGGACTCCCCCAGCAACATAGCAGACATTCTCCTGAACTCTAGACGCACCTCCATGCGAGCATGCTATACTGCCAAATGGAACCGTTTCACAACGTGGTGTACCTCTTGGTCCATCTCCCTAACCCATCTAAGCATGTTTAATAATTTTGACTATCTTCTATATCTGCATGACTCTGGCTTATCAACACAATCTCTCAGGGTCCACCTAGCAGGCCTGTCTTCTCATCTACAGCCTGACACCGGGAGCACCTTATTCTCCCACCCTCTCATGAAAACATTCTGGAAGGGTATCATGAACACCTTCCCTCCTAATACTCACCCGGCCCCCCAGTGGGTCCATAACCTCGTCCTTGCCGGGCTGATGAACCCCCCCCTTTGAACCAATGACCACTTGCTCCATGGAAAACATCTCCATCAAAACAGCATTCCTTCTGGCAATAACTTCTGCCAGAAGAGTTAGTGAACTGACTGCCCTTAGGACCTCTCCACCTTACATTCGTTTCCACAATGACAAGGTAGACCTATGTACGGACCCTGCTTTTATACCAAAGGTAGTATCTCCTTTCCACCGGAACCAGACCATATCCCTACCAGTGTTTTTCCCGAGGCCACATGCTTCTCGTGCCGATCAAATACTCCATCATTTAGACGTTAAGCGTGCCCTATCGTACTACCTAGACAGGACTAAGCACATCAGAGCCTCGGATGCCCTCTTCATCTCGTATGGTGGTCAAAGAATTGGTGTCAAGATCACCTCACAGAGACTCTCCAAATGGATCCTCCTCTGCATCCAGAAGGCCTATAACCTAGCAGAAAAATCTCCGCCTGCCCATCTCCATGCTCACTCAACCAGGACCGTGGCTTCTTCCCTCGCAAAGCTGCGTGGTGTGCCCATTCAGGACATATGCAAGGCTGCTACTTGGTCTTCAATCCATACGTTCACAAGACACTACTCGCTGGACCTCGCGGCCAGGACAGATGCTTCTGTGGGCAGAGCAGTTCTACATTCTTTATTTGACTAATATCCTCGCCTCCACCCTCCTTGGGGTAGGTGATAATAACTGCTACTCACTCTCCCATTAGTGAGAATCGCGGAGATCCTTGAAGAAGAAATAGAGTTACTTAGTAACTCTGTTCTTCGAGAGAGCCCCGCGTATTCTCACGTCCCGCCCACCTTCCCCTCGTTCTCGGATACACCATTAGTTGGTTGTTCCGCAATGGGATTGGAAGGAACTGAGGCGGCGAGGGCTCCTCCCCCTTCTTATCCGGTCCTGCTCTCTTGCGATTTGGAGCCCACGCTTTTCTCCGGAACGGGAGGGGGGAGGGAAGGGGCCAGAGCCCTCACCTTTTCTAGTCTTTTCCAGACTCTACTCTGCCTGGAGACTGCTAACTAGGTTTCCGGTGCCTGCGAAGCAGGAAGTAGATCCCATTAGTGAGAATACGCGGAGCTCTCTTGAAGAACAGAGTTACTGGTAAGTAACCTCTATTTACCTAAGGTCTGTGTATGCATATCCTCACCACACGGACCAACCAGCCATAATTCTTGACGTAACCAAGCCAAGCGCGTGCACCTGGGACCTCGCATCTTCATGAATGTTCACTCCTTGTCTCTCCCTCTGTTCTCCTTCCTTCGTCTCTCAGATTGTAAGCCCTAGGGCAGGGACCGTGTCTATTCAATTACTTTGTAAAGCACCAGGTACATTGCTGGCGCTATATAAATGCTTGTTAATTATAATAATACATATAGGTGATTTTTCTTCTATTTTTTAACATTTCTTTTAAACTTCTATTTTTTAAATTTGCTTTTTAAGAATGTTTGTTTTTCCATGTCACCTTCAGTGTTTGGCAATGGGCTATTGTGTAGGCTATGTGGCAATGATACACTCTATAAATGCAATGATTGCATGGAAACTTTCCATGCAGAAAGAGCCCCTACAGTATACACAGGAGAAAAGTCCTATGCATGCCACAAGTATGAGAAAAGCTTCAGTAGAAGGTTGACATTCAGTATACATCAGGGAGTCCACACATGACAGAAACATTACTAGTGCTATGACTGAAGAAAATGTTATAGGGTGAGGCCATATTACACATTAGAGAATCCAATACATGGCAAGAAAAAAAAAAGGTGGGGGCGGCTCTATAAATGTCTGACTGGGAAATGCTTTAGTGTGAGCTTCAGTCTTATTACACATCAAAGAACACGCCACAGCTCCCCACACCCCACTTCAGCTTCAGCTGGAGTAGGGAAAGATAAATGGAAGAGTACACTCAGGAGGATGTATAGAACAAAAACAATTTAAGAAACACTGAGGAAGACCTTAAACTTAGTTAATGAGCCACACTGCTAATGCTGCAACAGTATAGGTTCCCAAATTTGGGATGGGACTGCATAGGGTTATGGCCATGCTGCCATTTAGTGTATTATGCATGTGTTTATCACTGCCTGGGGCGAGGGTCACAGAATTATACTTACATCTCTAAAATGGAGTTCCTTGGGCAAAACTTTGGAAAACACTGTGTTACAGCTTGCTAACAAAAAGCTATTTAACTAATGGGCAGTATGCAAAGTACTTCAGTAGTGGATGAATTAAAAACAGCAAATTGTCATTGCTTCTGTAGATCAAGTAAAAAACAAAGTTGAAAAGGAAATCTGAGTCAGGCATTCAAGGCTGGTTTATGTGAGGGATATCATATGAGTGTGATTGATCTCTCTATTCACCTTTCCTTTCCACCAAATGTTTTTCTCAGGCCAGCCTCAAGCTTTAGGCAGTGAGCTGTTTTAATATTTAATAAACCTACACCTACATTTGCCCCAAATTGTGCAATGTATAAATATAAATACCTGGGGGAGGTTAAGAGGGCTCCTTGCAGAGTTCAGAGGGTCCAACCATAGGCAGGGAAGTTCCTACTGGCGTCACAGGGATTGGGGGAGATCCAGGTGTTGGGAGCAGCAGAAGGGGGATGGGAGGAGGCAGGCCAGCTCCGATCTCCTTCTAAATAGATGACATGTTGCCCTCCCAGGCTGCGGACTAGGGACTTTCTGGAAGCTTCTGGGAGCTGTAGTTGATCAGCAACACCTGCCATTTCCTAACACTCAAAGAGGTTTTTGGAAGTACACTTCCCAGAGGTTCCCCCTTGGCCTGCAGAGAGAGTGCCTTGCAGAAGCCTTTTATTTTAATTTTATTTACTTTTAAAAACTTTATACCCTGCCCCTCCTGCATAACAGCTTGGGGCAGCTTACAATCGCAAAAAAAAAAAAAAAAGAAACCCCACATTAAAACACAAATATAAAAGGCTCTTTTATAAAAGCCCGTCTGGGGCTTACAATCTAATGGGCTACCCCCTTTACCCCCTCCCCCCACTTCAGGGAAATAGTGTGTTTTTTAAATGTAGCTAATAAAGTTGTTTTTTTTTAAACCCATGACTTTTCTGCGACTTTTAAACTTTTTTTCCATGACTAAGTTATGATTTTTTTAGAAATTTGCCATGAAAAGTACATAGCCTTAATGATACGGTACATTCAGCACCAGGCAATGAGGAGGTGGTGTGAACGGAGATATGTTCCATATATTCCCGGGAGTAGCAGAATTGGGCAGATGTGTGAGGCAGTGACCTGGCTTCTAGATGGGAACAAAGCTTGGATGGAAGCCCTTTTTAAGATTAAAGCCCACCCTCTGCACAATTTGGTCCAAGGACAAGACTCAGGACTGGTGAAACAACATGGTTATGAACTGGAATGATCTTGAGTGGCAGGCGAACTTTCATGTATCCTGTATAAACAGCTGCCCCCTCCCCAGACACAGCTGCATCTCCACACTGGGTGAGGGGTCTGTGTTTAAACAGCTGCTCCCACCTCAGAGAGAGCTGCATCTTAGCACTGAGTGAGTGATCCCTGTATAAACAGCTGCCTGCTCCCCAGAGGCAGCTGCATCGTAGCCCTGAGTGAGTGATCCCTGTATAAACAGCTGCCTGCTCTCTAGAGAGAGCTGCGTCTTAGCACTGAGTGAGTGATCCCTGTATAAACAGCTGCCTGCTCCCCAGAGGCAGCTGCATCGTAGCACTGAGTGAGTGATCCCTGTATAAACAGCTGCCTNTGCTCTCGCAGCCAGTCCCCATACTCGGCACCGTTGGATTCCACACAACCCCAGTGGGCTACCCCCTATCAGTCAACTGCCGCGTATGTGCCGCCGGCGCCGCCAAGGGTACCGCCCACAGCAACTCTCTTTCGCCCTCCTCCCAAACTTCAACCCGTGCAAGAGCGGAGGCTGCATCAAGAGACCCTACAGGCACAACTGCTGGTACCGTTGGAGCCTCACCCCATGCAGGGTCCGGCTCAGTACCGAGAGACCCTACAGACACAGCCGCTGGTACTACTGACACTGCTAACCTCTGCTACCCAACAGGACACACGGCCAGACCACTCCTTGGGATTTGAGTTCCTTAACACTCTAGTGGGCTAACCTATCCATCAGGGCCTCTCCCCCCAACTTCCTGAGGCTGAAGTTCTATTGGAAGACACCGAAACTTCTTCCACCTCTACCTCTTCTCCAGAGGAGGATCAGAATATCTCACCCCCTCCTCCTGATGTGATATCTGACTTTAACTTCATGCTGGCCACTGAGGACTCTAAGGCCTTTCGCATGCTAAAACGCCTTACAGCAGCATTACCTAAACTTCCCTCTAGGGTTGTTAAAAAGACCCAATCTGGCCCCATATTTGGTATCTTGGGGACAGGGGAACCAGGTCACATTATGCTCCAGATGTTTGAGCAATTAATGGAACCATCCAGATCAGTCTGGTCCAAACCCTCTTCTGCCCCCGCCACCAATAAGTTAGCGGACTCGCTTTACGCCATCCCTAAGGAAGGGGCCAGCATGTTTTATAAGCACCCTGACCCCAATTCCCTTGTCATTGCGGCTGCCTCTTTAAGATCTAAATCTGGTGGCATCCAGACCTCTCCCGCTGACAGGGAGGGCAGGCGTCTCAATGGCATTAGAAGGAAAATCTTCTCTTCCGAAACTCTATCACTTAGGGCCTCCAATTATGCTTCTGCAATGTGTGGGTACCAACATTGGTTCTGGGCCCAGCTAGGTACGGCATCTGACCCCAGTCAGATTGCTGCTCTACAGAGAGGGGATGCAGATAGCCCAATTCCAGCTAACTGCAAACATGCACATAGCCGATGCTAACATTCGAGGGATGGCCTCGGCCATTACCTTAAGACGGCATGCATGGCTCCGCTCCACTGCCTTAGCCCCAGAAAACAAAACTCGAATTGAGGACCTACCCTTCGATGGGGAAGGCCTGTTTGCAGCATCCACTGATGACACCTTAAAAATGGTAAAGGAGACTTCGCAGACAGCTCACTCTACAGGAGTCATCCGGACCTTTAAAAAGGGGTTTTATCCCTCCTCCGCCCCCTACTCCTACCAATCTAAACAATGGGCCCCTTACTCTTTCTTTCAACTCAAATAGACGCTTCCCCGCTCAGTATCAACAACAGGTCACGCCCTCCCAACCCAGAAAGCGCTACATAAAGCAGAGAGCGAAGGGTAGAGCCTCTTCCATCTCTTCCGCCACCCAACACCTCAAACAGCGTTTTTAATTGTACGCAGATCAAGAGAGTCCTTCAATATCCTTTTACCTTTGATAACCATCTCCAACCCTTCCACAGGACCTGGGAGTCCATAACCTCTGATCGCTGCATCAGGGAGGTCATCACTCGGGGTACTCTATTCAATTTTCCTCGTTTCCTCCCAACTTTCTACCCTGCCCCCCACCTCCACCCCCAAGCTCAAATACTAGCACAGATTTTAGAACTGATCTCCAAGGGGACCATAGAGAAAGTTCCCCCTTCAGAACAAAATTTTATTCGTACCCAAAAAGGATGAGGGATACAGACCTATCCTTGACCTACACCGTTTAAACAAATTTATCAAAAGGTTCAAGTTTCGTATGGTTACCCTCCCAAATATTATGCTGGGTCTCCGCCAGAGAGATTGGTTATCCTCTCTCGATCTGCAGGACGCTTACTTTCATATTTCTATAAACCTAGCTCATCAACGTTATTTACATTTCCTTGTAGAAAATCGACACTTTCAATACAGAGTCCTTCCCTTCGGCCTTTCCACTGCACCCAGGGTGTTCACAAAATGCATCACAGTAGTCGCTGCATACTTACGAAGGAAGCACATCAGAGTCTTTCCATACCTGGACGACTGGCTAATAGTAGCCTTGTCAAAAAGTACACTACTGAACCACCTCCAGGTGACCCTCTCACTACTTCAAGACCTCGGACTCATAGTAAATTACCGCAAATTGCATCTTGTCCCGACTCAGCAACTTCAGTTCATAGGGGCCGTCCTCGACACTTCTGTGTCCAGAGCATACCTCCCCCTTGACAGGTTCAGGGTCATATGTCAAACTATACTATCCCTCCCACCACGTCCAAAGAGGATGGTCCGCTTCGTCCTCCATCTTCAGGGATTCCTTGTGGCCACAACCACAGTGGCCCCATATGCTCGACTACATCTACCCACCGTCCAGCAGTGGCTGGTCTGAAATTATACTTCAGCTGTCCACCCCCTCAATATGCTCATATCCATTCCTCCCGAGGTCACCCTTGACCTACGCTGGTGGACACGCCACAACAACATCCTGCAAGGCACCCCTTTTGTGTCGCCCCCCCTATACAGAGGGCCATAACCACCGACACTTCCCTGACTGGTTGGGGAGCCCACATGGACCACCTACAGGTGAGCGGCCTATGGTCCCCTCAGGAGCAAGAACTCCATATCAACATGCTCGAACTGAGAGCCATCCGCTGGGCCCTCACAGCACTTCTCCCTCACATTGTAAGAAAAAATGTCCTCATCATTACAGACAATTCCACTGCCATGTGGTACATAAACAAACAGGGAGGAGCACGCTCCACCTGCCTGTCCAAAGAAGCCCAAAGCATCTGGCTCTGGAGCATTGAACACGGCATTCACATTCACACCATCCACCTTGTGGGTCAGGACAACACGATCGCTGATCAACTCAGCCGCCGTGCCACAGACCACCATGAGAGACCCTCTGCAACTCAGTACTCCACGACATTTTCAACAAATGGGGAACGCCCACCATAGACCTATTTGCTACGCAAGACAACGCCAAATTCCCCAGATTCTGCAGTCAAGCAGGGGCGGAACCAGGATCAATATCGGATGCCTTCACGATATCCTGGAATGCGGACTTCCTATATGCCTTTCCCCCTGATGTACAAGGTCCTCTGCAAGGCATGGGCCAATCATTTTATTTATTTTATTTATTTCTTAGGATTTTTATGCCACCCCCTCATGCCCACGGCATCTCGGGGCAGCTAACAATACAGTAAAACAGTAAAATACATTAAAAACCAACATCGCTTAAAAAAAATTTTTAAAACCCCAACCCTAACCCTACCCTCCAATTCCTCCAGTTTCCCCACAATCTCCCCCATTTACCCCTCCCTCCCCTCCAAAGACCTGGGTGAACAGCCAAGTCTTGCATGCCCACCGAAAGGCAAGCAGACCCAGGGCCAGGCGGGCTTCCTTCAGAAGGGAGTTCCACAACCGTTGCCCGACCACTGAGAATGCCCTTTCCATGGTGGCCCCCCGCTTTACACGGGGGACCTCCAGATAGGCACCCCCAGTGGATCAGAGGGTCCGTCCTGAGTCATGGAAGGCAAGGCGATCCCCGATATAAGAGAGGCCGAGACCGTATAGGGCTAGCACCTTGAACTTGGCTCTGTACGCTATAGGCAGCCAGTGCAGAGAACAGAGCACTGGTGTATTGTGCTAACGGCGACCCGTCCCCGTAAGGAGACGGGCCGCCGCATTCTGCACCAGCTGCAGCCTCCGAACTAATATCAAGGGAAGCCCCATGTAGAGTGCGTTGCAGTCGTCAAGCCTCAAGGTAACGAAGGCATGGATGAGAGTGGCCAGGTCGGGTCTGGAGATGTATGGACGCAACCTCCGCACCAGATACAGCTGGCGGAAGGCGGCTTTAGCCACTGCCTCCACCTGCCGATCCAGGCGGAGGTCCGCATCCAAAATCACCCCCAGACTTTGAACCTGCTGGGCAACCGGAGGGCAGACCCCCCCCAATAGGAGGAGCTGACATCTCCTTCACCCTCCCCACTACCATCACCTCCGTCTTATCTGGGTTCAGCTTCAGTCTGCTCTGCCTCATCCAATCCGCCACGGCCTCCAAACACTGGGAACACTGGGATCATGCACATATAATCTTGATCGCACCCTTCTGGCCCAGGCAACCCTGGTTCCAGACACTCCAGGAGATGACCAGCGAAATCTTTCACCTTCCCCTCCTACCACACCTGTTAGCCCGCCAACACGGGACTATATTCCACCATGACCCTGCAATGCTCCATCTCTGCGCCTGGCTGATAGGTCCATAATCCAGGACTCCCCCAGCAACATAGCAGACATTCTCCTGAACTCTAGACGCACCTCCATGCGAGCATGCTATACTGCCAAATGGAACCGTTTCACAACGTGGTGTACCTCTTGGTCCATCTCCCTAACCCATCTAAGCATGTTTAATAATTTTGACTATCTTCTATATCTGCATGACTCTGGCTTATCAACACAATCTCTCAGGGTCCACCTAGCAGGCCTGTCTTCTCATCTACAGCCTGACACCGGGAGCACCTTATTCTCCCACCCTCTCATGAAAACATTCTGGAAGGGTATCATGAACACCTTCCCTCCTAATACTCACCCGGCCCCCCAGTGGGTCCATAACCTCGTCCTTGCCGGGCTGATGAACCCCCCCCTTTGAACCAATGACCACTTGCTCCATGGAAAACATCTCCATCAAAACAGCATTCCTTCTGGCAATAACTTCTGCCAGAAGAGTTAGTGAACTGACTGCCCTTAGGACCTCTCCACCTTACATTCGTTTCCACAATGACAAGGTAGACCTATGTACGGACCCTGCTTTTATACCAAAGGTAGTATCTCCTTTCCACCGGAACCAGACCATATCCCTACCAGTGTTTTTCCCGAGGCCACATGCTTCTCGTGCCGATCAAATACTCCATCATTTAGACGTTAAGCGTGCCCTATCGTACTACCTAGACAGGACTAAGCACATCAGAGCCTCGGATGCCCTCTTCATCTCGTATGGTGGTCAAAGAATTGGTGTCAAGATCACCTCACAGAGACTCTCCAAATGGATCCTCCTCTGCATCCAGAAGGCCTATAACCTAGCAGAAAAATCTCCGCCTGCCCATCTCCATGCTCACTCAACCAGGACCATGGCTTCTTCCCTCGCAAAGCTGCGTGGTGTGCCCATTCAGGACATATGCAAGGCTGCTACTTGGTCTTCAATCCATACGTTCACAAGACACTACTCGCTGGACCTCGCGGCCAGGACAGATGCTTCTGTGGGCAGAGCAGTTCTACATTCTTTATTTGACTAATATCCTCGCCTCCACCCTCCTTGGGGTAGGTGATAATAACTGCTACTCACTCTCCCATTAGTGAGAATCGCGGAGATCCTTGAAGAAGAAATAGAGTTACTTAGTAACTCTGTTCTTCGAGAGAGCCCCGCGTATTCTCACGTCCCGCCCACCTTCCCCTCGTTCTCGGATACACCATTAGTTGGTTGTTCCGCAATGGGATTGGAAGGAACTGAGGCGGCGAGGGCTCCTCCCCCTTCTTATCCGGTCCTGCTCTCTTGCGATTTGGAGCCCACGCTTTTCTCCGGAACGGGAGGTGGGAGGGAAGGGGCCAGAGCCCACACCTTTTCTAGTCTTTTCCAGACTCTACTCTGCCTGGAGACTGCTAACTAGGTTTCCGGTGCCTGCGAAGCAGAAAGTAGATCCCATTAGTGAGAATACGCGGAGCTCTCTTGAAGAACAGAGTTACTGGTAAGTAACCTCTATTTACCTAAGGTCTGTGTACGCATATCCTCACCACACGGACCAACCAGCCATCATTCTTGACGTAACCAAGCCAAGCGCGTGCACCTGGGACCTCGCATCTTCATGAATGTTCACTCCTTGTCTCTCCCTCTGTTCTCCTTCCTTCGTCTCTCAGATTGTAAGCCCTAGGGCAGGGACCGTGTCTATTCAATTACTTTGTAAAGCACCAGGTACATTGCTGGCGCTATATAAATGCTTGTTAATTATAATAATACATATAGGTGATTTTTCTTCTATTTTTTAACATTTCTTTTAAACTTCTATTTTTTAAATTTGCTTTTTAAGAATGTTTGTTTTTCCATGTCACCTTCAGTGTTTGGCAATGGGCTATTGTGTAGGCTATGTGGCAATGATACACTCTATAAATGCAATGATTGCATGGAAACTTTCCATGCAGAAAGAGCCCCTACAGTATACACAGGAGAAAAGTCCTATGCATGCCACAAGTATGAGAAAAGCTTCAGTAGAAGGTTGACATTCAGTATACATCAGGGAGTCCACACATGACAGAAACCTTACTAGTGCTATGACTGAAGAAAATGTTATAGGGTGAGGCCATATTACACATTAGAGAATCCAATACATGGCAAGAAAAAAAAAGGTGGGGGCGGCTCTATAAATGTCTGACTGGGAAATGCTTTAGTGTGAGCTTCAGTCTTATTACACATCAAAGAACACGCCACAGCTCCCCACACCCCACTTCAGCTTCAGCTGGAGTAGGGAAAGATAAATGGAAGAGTACACTCAGGAGGATGTATAGAACAAAAACAATTTAAGAAACACTGAGGAAGACCCTAAACTTAGTTAATGAGCCACACTGCTAATGCTGCAACAGTATAGGTTCCCAAATTTGGGATGGGACTGCATAGGGTTATGGCCATGCTGCCATTTAGTGTATTATGCATGTGTTTATCACTGCCTGGGGCGAGGGTCACAGAATTATACTTACATCTCTAAAATGGAGTTCCTTGGGCAAAACTTTGGAAAACACTGTGTTACAGCTTGCTAACAAAAAGCTATTTAACTAATGGGCAGTATGCAAAGTACTTCTGTAGTGGCTGAATTAAAAACAGCAAATTGTCATTGCTTCTGTAGATCAAGTAAAAAACAAAGTTGAAAAGGAAATCTGAGTCAGGCATTCAAGGCTGGTTTATGTGAGGGATATCATATGAGTGTGATTGATCTCTCTATTCACCTTTCCTTTCCACCAAATGTTTTTCTCAGGCCAGCCTCAAGCTTTAGGCAGTGAGCTGTTTTAATATTTAATAAACCTACACCTACATTTGCCCCAAATTGTGCAATGTATAAATATAAATACCTGGGGGAGGTTAAGAGGGCTCCTTGCAGAGTTCAGAGGGTCCAACCATAGGCAGGGAAGTTCCTACTGGCGTCACAGGGATTGGGGGAGATCCAGGTGTTGGGAGCAGCAGAAGGGGGATGGGAGGAGGCAGGCCAGCTCCGATCTCCTTCTAATTAGATGTCATGTTGCCCTCCCAGGCTGCGGACTAGGGACTTTCTGGAAGCTTCTGGGAGCTGTAGTTGATCAGCAACACCTGCCATTTCCTAACACTCAAAGAGGTTTTTGGAAGTACACTTCCCAGAGGTTCCCCCTTGGCCTGCAGAGAGAGTGCCTTGCAGAAGCCTTTTATTTTAATTTTATTTACTTTTAAAAACTTTATACCCTGCCCCTCCTGCATAACAGCTTGGGGCAGCTTACAATCGCAAAAAAAAAAAAAAAAGAAACCCCACATTAAAACACAAATATAAAAGGCTCTTTTATAAAAGCCCGTCTGGGGCTTACAATCTAATGGGCTACCCCCTTTACCCCCTCCCCCCACTTCAGGGAAATAGTGTGTTTTTTAAATGTCGCTAATAAAGTTGTTTTTTTTTAAACCCATGACTTTTCTGCGACTTTTAAACTTTTTTTCCATGACTAAGTTATGATTTTTTTAGAAATTTGCCATGAAAAGTACATAGCCTTAATGATACGGTACATTCAGCACCAGGCAATGAGGAGGTGGTGTGAACGGAGATATGTTCCATATATTCCCGGGGGTAGCAGAATTGGGCAGATGTGTGAGGCAGTGACCTGGCTTCTAGATGGGAACAAAGCTTGGATGGAAGCCCTTTTTAAGATTAAAGCCCACCCTCTGCACAATTTGGTCCAAGGACAAGACTCAGGACTGGTGAAACAACATGGTTATGAACTGGAATGATCTTGAGTGGCAGGCGAACTTTCATGTATCCTGTATAAACAGCTGCCCCCTCCCCAGAGACAGCTGCATCTCCACACTGGGTGAGGGGTCTGTGTTTAAACAGCTGCTCCCACCTCAGAGAGAGCTGCATCTTAGCACTGAGTGAGTGATCCCTGTATAAACAGCTGCCTGCTCCCCAGAGACAGCTGCATCTTAGCACTGAGTGAGTGATCCCTGTATAAACAGCTGCCTGCTCCCCAGAGGCAGCTGCATCGTAGCCCTGAGTGAGTGATCCCTGTATAAACAGCTGCCTGCTCTCTAGAGAGAGCTGCGTCTTAGCACTGAGTGAGTGATCCCTGTATAAACAGCTGCCTGCTCCCCAGAGGCAGCTGCATCGTAGCCCTGAGTGAGTGATCCCTGTATAAACAGCTGCCTGCTCTCTAGAGAGAGCTGCGTCTTAGCACTGAGTGAGTGATCCCTGTATAAACAGCTGCCTGCTCCCCAGAGGCAGCTGCATCGTAGCCCTGAGTGAGTGATCCCTGTATAAACAGCTGCCTGCTCTCTAGAGAGAGCTGCGTCTTAGCACTGAGTGAGTGATCCCTGTATAAACAGCTGCCTGCTCCCCAGAGGCAGCTGCATCGTAGCACTGAGTGAGTGATCCCTGTATAAACAGCTGCCTACTCCCCAGAGGCAGCTGCATCTCCATCCTGGGTGAGGGATAACTGTGCCCTTTCTTCCTGGGTACTGACATTTCCCAAGATGGAAACACTTGCATATGTAAGCATTGCTGTTACCTCGGGCAATTCTCAGCTCAATTAACTTGCCAAAAGGAATTCTTGCTGTCTGCTTTTAAAACAGATCAGATTGCAACAGTTGTAAATAAGAAGTAGCACTACATCTAGTTAATATTTGATATAAGTGAAAAGAGGGAATAAAATCCTGCAGCTGTCACTTCAACAATGTAGGTGGTTAAATCAAACTCTTTTAAAACTTCAACAATCAGGTTGCAGTATTTAAATGGTTGTCACCACTTCTGCTAGGCAATTTATTGTTTTGCTAAGTATGGCAGGAAAGTAACTTTACAATGAGATCAGATAAGCTAACAATTATCTCTGCAACCATAGCAACAGTAGTAGTTTGCATTTACATGAGTTGAAATTTCACAGTGGTAAGATCCAAAAGTAGGTGCTGTATCCATGGAACTATAGAGAAATGGCATTCGAAATTACCAGTTTCAAATTTAGTTTTCCAAATTCACAAAATCTTAAAGCATACATTTATGCAAGTAAGGTAATGAAAACTTTGGCACTTATAAAGATAAATGAGCTTGTTTATTGAACAAATACATACTTACAAAAATTGAAGTTGAAACCAAAAGACAAGTTAATTAAAAGGAGTTTAACTTCAGGATGACAATGCCTGAATTATATTAGTTCATTTACTCATACCTCACATGCAACATACCTCATAATCAAAAACATTCAAGTGCAAATGCTCACTGCTGTGACAAAGGAAAGAAAGCAATTGCAAGTCCAAGATATTTAGAAGATACGTCATCTAATAAAAGAATTTTGTTTTGCATTATGGCCCTTGCAAGGTGCTGAATTGCCTCTGTTGATTTTTCCACATCCATGCTGAATTTATTTGCGAGTTCCTCCTCCTTATTGTGAAACTCAGTCATCCTCTGTTGTAGGCCTGAAATGACATGCGGCAGTGTCCAACAATTCTGTTGGAAACCTCCCATCCATTGCCGTTTTCCTGACATGGCATGGACACAGCATCCCCATACTTATTCCGATGCTTACTGCTGCTTTCCGCTGTCGCTATTTCTTGGCAGCGGAGAAATTATTGGAAACTGTTGCAAGTCACTTAAAGTGTTGGAAAACGCCGCAAAGTGTCAGAATGTGTTGCTAAAGTGTCCTAAGAAATATTGGAAAAACAGCTGGAACTGTCGGAACTTGTCTCTATTATTTTAAGTGCCGCAGAATACCTGGAACTGCTGCGAAGTGTCAGATAGTGCCGTAAATTAATGGCAAATGCCATTGGAGCGATGGCAACACTGTCAATGTTGATAGTAAACAGCAAAGCGATAAACAACATTGCTGCTTCAGGGCTACTCTGCTGTCCCCTTTTAATTTAGTTGCCCACTTCAACCCAGTGTCTCTTGTTTTTAGCGTACACTCATTATGAACTCCTTTTCTTCCCTATGCAATTCGATTCTAGAATTTTCCTCTGCTGCGAGAATTTCTGCCTCACATTCCATCAAATCCTCTATGGCTCGGTGTAGATGATCAGCGCGTCACCCAGCTTCCTTCATAAGCTTTACAGCGATTTCCTCCCTCCTATTCTTTCTTCTTTCTTTGCACCTTTGTGATCTTTTGGATACAGTTAAAGGACGCCTAGGTAGAAATGGTGGCCTGGAGTTTTTATTTGGCTGTTCCTCAAGTACATCTGCGGCTTTTGCAGTGAGGAGACAGACAGAAAAAAGAAATTACTAATACCCTGCACCTCCCACCCCACCACAAGTGTGGGGTGACTGTGCTCTGAGGACTCCGGAGACCCTCCCCATGATGCACCATGAACACTGAGACATAGCACACATACCCCAAATTCTGGGGGATGGAGAGGTATCATTGTCTGCTTCATCCCCCGGGGCACAGGGTGAGAGTGCTGCAGTGACTCTCGGGACACCTTGCATGGTGCTGCATGGCCACACATGCAAAGACTACACACACAGTACCCCAACCCCCACCATCCCCATGACGTGCATTTCCAGATTTCTTCATTTTTTGCGAAGCATTCTTAGAGAAGGTTGGCATGTGTTCTGGGCTTACCTGGCCTGGCTCAATACCAGCAGCGATTTCCATGTGCTCGATCTGGGAGCAAGCCAAATGACTTCTGCTCACAATGAGTGAGCAGTTTGAGTTCAAATTTGAATTTGGTGGGGGTGGGGACTTAAATGCAAAGAATCATGGGAAACCAATAAGTGCAACAGGATAGATAGTCACGTTGCATCCACTCTAAAAAATGCTGTTCTCTGTGGCTAGAAAGAGGAAGTTGCAGGCAGGCACTATTTGCATAAATACACCCTGCAACTGCTCGGACGCAACACGGTACACACAAGTCCCAAAACACCCATCTAGTAGTTAGAAAACATCCGTGCTGAACTTTGGTGTTTTAAGCGGTGGTAAAGGGGGGCTAATATGGGTTGAAGAAACTTGTCAATCTTTATATACAGTACACTTACATATGCGTTTGGGCTGTTAAACTCCCAAATTCTGTTGCGTTTGAAGAGGTCCCTTGTTGTCAAAACTGACTATGTAAGTGGCCTGCAGCGCCCTAAAGTATGGATTACCATAGAGCTGAAATCTAATCTAGCCCTGCGTTTGACCCTTGCATGTGACTTGCTACATTGCAGCTTTCTCAAACAAACACTGCAGTACAACCTACCCTCCTGCCTACCAGAGACCCACCCATCTCCTTCTCCTTAATGGCACAATCATACACATTGAGTCTAGGGAAGTATTGCATGCTGGGCGATATAGTCTCTAGGCCACATAAGCCAAGACAATGATGCTTCCAGGTTGAGGCTGCTGCACCCAGGACAAGGATTGGGGGGACTAGCACACAGGAGTGACTGATGCTTAGCTCTGCTTTGTAGTGTAGCCTCCGTCTGCTGACTCCTGAATTATGTTGGAGGGAAGAGCCCAGAGGTAATTGTTTCCCTCCCTGTCACTAGCCCTCCCCCTTTCCAGTTCATTTTTGATAGGGCCAGCCTTAGTATTTGTGGAGCCCAGGGAAAAATATGGGGCCCTGGGGCCCCCTCCCTCATGGTTCCATTCCCTTGGGACACCCACTGCAGTGCCCTGAAGGTGGTTGTGTTTGGGCCACCTGGGATGGAGTGGGGTCTCACACCCTGTCCTGGTAAAAACGGGGGCCACTCTGGGTCCCCAGGAAAGACAGGGCCCGAGGCAGTTTCCCCCGGTTACCCTGTACTGAGGCCAGCCCTGATACTTGATATCATGAAAGTTAGCAGTGGCAGCAAATGATGTTTGGAGCTTAATAGAATTTGAAATTTGAATAACTTGTTTCGTATGCTAAGAACTTCCCAAAGTATGAGGATCCTAAAGCATAGGGGCTGGGGGCACGGGTGGTGCACACATGCCTAAAGCTGCCTAAGCCCTCTCTCACTCAGTCCTGCTTTCATACTGTAAGTATTCAACAGCAGTGCTGCAAGGCAAGACACACTTTCATTCTTGCCTCTGTTATGTGTCTTACAAAAATAGTACAGCGATATCTTTTACTGGACTAGCTTTACTTAGTGGTGCAAGCCTTCAGACCTCACATGGTCATTTGTCAGGCAAGTCAGGAGTAAGAACTACAGATTCGGTATCTCACTGCTACCAGAACACATTGATAGTGTTCAGTTGCCCATTGTCAGGAACCAAGATTGGGGCAAGGGAGTCCAGGAAAGTAGTACAGGATCAGGGTTCAGGAGTTCAAAGCATCAAGGCAGGGAACTGGCACACAGACCGGAGGGCAGGATGGATGGGCAGGAAGCACACGACGGGCAGGCAGACATAGTCAGACGGGTAGAGTCATGGGCAGTTGTGTAGCGGGCTCTCCAGGCGTTGTATAGCAGACTGTTGTAGAGTGGGCATAATAGCAGATTCTGTGCCACAACCTAGGAACATGGGCAAACAGACAGATGAAGCAGAAGGACTGGTTTCTGAGAAACGAGTGAACAAAATGCAAACAGAGTTGGTTCAAATACACACTAAGTCCTGGGCAAAGCAGAGCTGGTTGAAAGGCACATGGAGGGAACCAGAGAGAAACCAGGAAGGTGAGACACATGATCCACCCATTTTCCTTCTATATGGCAGGCAGCAAACCAGGAAGCTGGGTATGTGGAGCAAGGCTGAGTGGTGTGTGTGGCCTGACCAGTGCTGGGGAAGACCTCGGCTGTAAGCACTAGCCCCGATAAGAGTACCTTGGTGGTGATGAGGCACCAGCCACCATGCTCCGGTCCCCAAGGGCACTGGTTCAAGCTCCAGTCTTTATACCTATAATATTGCACTACAAATGCCTTCTGTTTGGTTGGGTGTCTATGTGGTAAATACATGGTAGGATTTTGTATAGTAATTTTTGCTGAATTTTATTTGTGGAATACAGTTTCTTTCCCTCTTTCTTTCCTTAGTGTTTTCTTAATCCTAATAAAAATAAAATTTAAAAACAAAAGAGATTTTTTTCTGCCCTGTTTACTGAGGAACTAACTTGGGGTAGAATGTAAAGACTGTAAATGTGTATGCTCTTCCAGGAATTTACACTAGTCTGTAGTAGCAGGCAATCATAAAGAGGTACAGAAGTTCTACTCTTTATAGTGATGTCAGTCAGGTCTTATACGCTTTCCGTCGATGAAAGCAGATTCTCCTCTCTCTGTGATCATGGTGAGGGCAGATGGTCACATCTAGAGCAATAGTGATGTGTTTATCTTTACCTACATTGAATTTTGTGTAAATGTCCCCTTTCTCTCCCATCACTAATATGTCTGTTCTTGGCAGGATCAGGAACACATTCTTTTAACACATGCTGGGTCACGCTCACGGCGGGCTAAAACACACAGGATAACCTGCTGTGTCCTGCTTTGGCCTGATCAGGCGGATTGTAGCCTGAACTGTATCCTCTGAGCTCTCCGGAATCACAACCGGGGCTCACCACTGACACGCCCGAGAGCAATCCCAGGCCAACATCTGTCAGCGTAACAACAAATGTGATGGTGGCTCGTGGACCAAAGTAGGACACCATCATGTTTATTAACACCTGTTGGTGGACAGTGCCCAGGTGTCCACCAATAAAGCTGGAAGTTGGACTTTAGCTACAGACTAAAAGGGAGGCAGAAAGCAGAGTCCCCCTGAAGGAAATTTCTCCCGGAATCCAGCAAAATCCAGTCAAACTCACCCCTGGTCCTCCTCCCCATGACTGACTGAACTCATAAAACAAAGTAAAGAAAAAAGTAAAAAAATAAAAATAAATTAAAAATAAGTTGGACAGAGGGGAATCGTGAGACAGGGCATGACAGTCAAAGTCCAGTTGCTCACTTCCCCTTCACTGGCTCCCTCTATCTATCTATGACCAAGTGCCCCATGGTGGTCAGAGAGGCTTGTGTGAGCAGGGGGAACTTGACTGGCACCCCTTGTCATGGACCTGGTTCCCCAGGTGGTCAGAATGTGAATGGTGGGCAGTGGGAGCTTGGGTCGTGTAGGTGTAAGGTTGTTTTGGTGAGGTGTTGTGTTGGGGCTTGCCCAGGGTCTGGTAGCCTGGGGGGAGGAAGGGCAGAGGGAAATTGTCCATGGATAAACCCAGGCAGTGCCTCCCATATGCAGTATTACCCAGCAGGGACAAAGGGAAGTAGGATACAAGGAACTTGCTCGCTGGGCACCCTGTGCCCAGCAGAAAGGAGAGGGTGGGCAGTTTGAGCTTGTGTCATGTTATGTTGTGTTGGTGGGGTGTTGTGCAGGAGGGGTGTCAGTCAATTTTCCGCCTATTCTCCTCCCTTCTCTGCCCACCCCAGGCCACCAGGCCCTGGGCAAGGGGTGCCCAGCAGCCAAGCTCCCACTGGCCCTGTCTCCTCTCGCGCCACAAGGCCCAGGCATGGGGAGCCAGCCTGGACACACTAGCATAAAAAATAACCTTTCAAAGGAACAAAACACTGCTTAACCACAGAGACTGGCCACTGAAACAAAATTCTTGTTTTCGGGCTCTTCTTTGTCAGACCTTCTCTGACCACTTTGGGGAACCAGGGCATAGGTAGGGGTGCGATGACTGACACTCCTGGCCTCAGGACGCCCCTCTCTGCCCGCAAAAATACTAAACATATTTATGCAAATAGTAGACCCCATGCTCAGCCCTATTTAATAAGAGAAGTGTAAATGTTTATCATCACATGTCTTTTAAACCCTCAAATGGAAGTTGTACAAAAAAAATCATAAAACGTTTTTAGCAAACTTGTACCACTTGATAATTCTACTAATTCCTCAAGGATATGGGGTCTTCTTTGGCCTACTGCTTTATGCACCACCCCCACCCCCCGGTTATAGTTTTGTTTTTTTCTAATGCAGTGAACATTGGAATATTAATGGGGTATTGTTCATTCGGAATTTACCTGGTTTCCCTCCCAATCACAGATCCCAACCTTGGTCATCCCAAGCCACGAATCAAATGTTTTAATTGGGTACAACACTGTTTTATTCTTGACCACACAAGTAATATAGCATAAACACAGTTCTTGGTTAGTTCTAGCTCTGTCTACTTAGCACACAAAATACATGTATCTTACCTGTCCTGCAGACCACAGTGGCAAGCATTGGTTTGGAGACATTGGTACAGGTAGGGACCCAGGGGTCCATACCCAGGAAAGGTGCCCCTTTTATCTGGATCTTTTGAGAGCGACAATAAGGATCAACAGCCCAGTGGCTCACTGCAAAGCTAGTGGCCAGTAGCACTGAAGACAATTTGCCATGGTTTGGGCTTCTGTTTTATAGCCCTCTGGGCAGGAGAATGTTATTGAGATGCTTGTTCCTGGGTTCAGGTGACCTCTGGGCAGGAAGGCATTATGCTGGTATGCTTGGTGCAGGGCCTCATGCTGTTATCTTGTGGGTTTTTGCTGACCACATTCTTATGCGTATCTACATTGTTATCGTGACAGAACATCCAGGCCTCATCCCTCCCAGCGAGGCTGGACCTTCTGTTATTCATGATGAGATTAGGGTCTTCCCCTTGCCCTGCCATCACTAAGGCTGTTAGTTAGTTGATACCCATTGTCCTAGGTCATTTTTTGTGGGGGCAACATCTGCTGAGTCTGGTTGGTATTATCTCTTCTTTATGCATTTTATTGTCCTGTTTACTGCAAACACTCCAAACAGTCCTGATCTTTTTCTCACCACTGTGATCTGAGGCTCGTGACTTAAAATAGTTAATCTGTCTTCTGGTTTGTGCCCATCATGCATTTCATTTGTAAGGACACACACACAAGCTTCTTGGGTCAATATTAAAAGGTTACATACATTATTATTTCATTCAATAAGCTACACACATATATCACTATTAATCTACATCAAAAGATGAAAATCAGACTTCAAGCATAATTAAAAATAAGCTATAATAATATTTCAACAGTATGATGGACCTCCATTGGAAATAATGGAAAAATGAAAGCACTATATGCCCAAGCTTGCAGGGTCTTATTTGCCCCAAACACAACATAAGAACATAAGTAGTGCCAGACTGGGTCAAACCAATGGTCCATCAAGCCCAGCATCCTGTCTCCGACAGTGACCAATCGCTTTCTCTTGGGAGAAGTACCCAACAGGTCACATTGGGCAATCTATTCCCTACCTAAAAATATCGGATCATAGAGTTGGAAGGGACCTCAGTTGTCATCTAGTCCAACCCTCTGCTCAGTGCAGAAAATCCACAGCTACAGCATCCCTGACAAATGGTCATCCAGTCTCTGTTTGAAAAACACCAGCAAAGGAGAGCCCACCACCGCCCTAGGCAGCCTATTCCACTGTTGAACAGCTCTTACCGTTAGGAAGTTCTTCCTGATGTTTAACCAAAATCTGCTTTCTTGTAATTTGAGCCCATTATTTCTATTCTTGCCTTCAGAGGCAAGAGAGAACATGTCTTTGCCACCCTCTGTGACAGCAAGGGCTGCTTCAGGTAGTGGAAGACTGCTATCATGTCTCCCCTTAGCCTTCCCTTTTCTAGGCTAAACATACCCAGCTCCTTCAACCTTTCCTCATAGGACTTAAGTTTCCAGGCCCCTGACCATCTTTGTTGCCCTCTTCAGAACCCGTTCCAATTTGTCAATATCTTTCTTAAAGTGTGGTGCCCAGAACTGGACACGGTACTCCAGATCATTCCAGCCCCCAACAGTAAGAGGTTATGTTCCCAAACCCTACTTGGCGAATAGCCATTAATGGACCTATCCTCCAAGAATTTATCCAATCCCTTCTTAAAATTAACTACACTGCTGGCTGTGACCACTTTCTCTGGCTGTAAGTTCCACAAGTTAATTGTTCGCTGGGTGAAAAATACTTTCTCTTATTTGTTTAAACTCTGCTACCAGTTAATTTCATGGAGTGTCCCCTTGTTCGAGTACTGTTAGAGAGGGTAAATAACTGCTCCCTAGTTACACGTTCCACACCACTCATGATTTTATAAACTTCTATCATATCCCCTCTGTCGTCTCTTCTCGAAGCTGAAGAGCCCTAATCTATCAAGCCTCTCCTCATACAGGAGCCGTTCCATATCCTGGACCACTTTTGTTTCCCTTTTCTGTACGTTTTCTAGTTCTACTATGTCTTTTTTGAGACAAGATGACCAGAACTGCACACAGTACTCCAGGTGTGGTCATACCATAGCTCTACATAGAGACATTATGATATTTTCAGTTTTAGGTCATACCATAGCTCTACATAGAGGCATTATTTATTTATTTATTATTTATTTTTCAGATTTGTACCCCGCCCCTCCTGCAACGCAGCTCGGGGCGGCTTCCAACAATAAAAACAATCAAATACACTAAAATTCATTTTTAAAAACAATCAAATATTAAATATAAAATATAAAACAGGGCTAGACATGTACAAATAAATAAATGGGTGGGGGACTAAAATCCTCCCTCCCCACCCTCCCTCCCAAAGGCCTGGGCAAACAGCCAGGTCTTACAGTTCCGCCGAAATGTTAAAAGGCTTGGGGCCAGGCGAGCTTCCTCCGGAAGGGAGTTCCACAGCCGCGGTCCTACCACCGAGAATGCCCGCTCCATCGTGGCCCCCCGCTTAACACGGGGGACCTCCAGGAGGGCACCCCCGGCAGACCGCAGGAGCCGTTCCGGGGCGCGAAGGGCGAGGCGGTCCCTAAGGTAAGAGGGGCCAAGGCCGTATAGGGCTTTATAGATCATCACTAGGACCTTGAACTTGGCCCGGCACACTATCGGCAGCCAGTGCAGCGCTCGGAGCACCGGTGTAATGTGCTCCCGGCGACCCGTCCCCGTAAGAAGACGAGCCGCCGCATTCTGCACCAGCTGCAGCCTCCGGGCCAAGAACAAGGGAAGCCCCACGTAGAGCGCGTTGCAGTAGTCGAGCCGCGAGGTGACGAAGGCATGGATGAGGGAGGCCAGGTCCGGGCCAGAGACATACGGACGCAGCCTACGTACCAGATAAAGCTGGCGGAAGGCAGCCTTAGCGACTGCCTCCACCTGCCGCTCCAGCCGCAGGTCTGCGTCCAATATGACCCCCAGACTCCGGACCTGCTGAGCTACAGGGGGGCAAACCCCCCCAATCAGGGGGGCCACCACCCCCTTCGCCCTCCCCACCACCATCACCTCCGTCTTATCTGGGTTGAGCTTCAGTCTGCTCCGCCGCATCCAATCCGCCACGGCCTCCAAACATTGGGATAGCACCGAGACAGCAGGGTCTGGGTCAGTAGAAAACGAGAGGTACAGCTGAGTATCATCAGCATACTGGTGACATCGCACCCCGAACCCTCTCACGACCTCCCCCAAGGGCTGCATATAGATGTTAAATAATAATGGAGACAAGATCGATCCCTGCGGAACGCCACACGGTAAGGCGCGGGGGCTCGATGTTTCCTCCCCCAACACCACCCGCTGGCTCCTCCCCGAGAGGAATGAACGGAACCATTCAAGAACAGTCCCGTCCAGACCCCCCCGGTCACGCAGTCGTCTCAACAGCAGCCCATGGTCCACGGTGTCAAAAGCGGCCGAGAGATCGAGCAGGATGAGAAATGTCGAACATCCCGCATCCATCTCCCGGCGGAGGTCGTCCACCAAGGCCACCAACGCCGTCTCGGTGCCATAGCCGGGGCGGAACCCAGATTGAAACGGGTCAAGGAGCCCGATATTATCTAGATGACCCTGGAGCTGGAGCGCCACTGCCCGCTCAATAACCTTCCCTAAAAAGGGAAGGTTAGAGACAGGTCGGTAGCTGGCGAGCGCGTCTACGTCCAACGATGGTTTTTTCAGCAGGGGGCGCACCACAGCCTCTTTTAAGCAAGGCGACAACCTCCCCTGCCGAAGGGACGCATTCACCACCCTCGCCAGCACCGTCCCCAACGTCTCCCCGGAAGCTTTTATTAACCAGGACGGGCATGGATCTAGTTGACAACACGTGGCCCTCACAGACCCCAGGACATCCACCACATCGGCTGGCGTCACTTCCTGAAACTCACCCCATAAAGATGGACCAGACGGACCCTCCGCCCCCCCGCGCTCTTCCCCTACTGCTATCAACCCAGCGTCGAAATCGGCCTGAATCCGAGCGATCTTGTCTGCGAAGTAGATGACAAACTCCTCACAGCGGGCCCGGGACAAGTCCCCATCCAGGCGGAGGGAGGCCGGACTAACCAGCCCCCGCACCACCCGAAACAGCTCCGCTGGACGCGACTTCGCAGACGCTATGAGGACGGCGAGGAATTCCTTCCTCGCCGTCCTCACAGCCTCCACATAGGACCGCAAATGGGCCCTATGGAGAAGACGATCGGAGACAGACCGAGTCCGACGCCAGCGTCGCTCTAGCCTCCTGCCCACACGCTTCATACACCGCAGCCCCTCAGTAAACCAAGGGGTCCTGCGGTGACGAGACCGAGGCAGAAGGCGCCTCGGAGCCACCCTGTCAATGGCCTCCTCCAGCAAGATGTTCCAATGCCGGACCAGCTCATCCACAGAGTGACCGTCCACATCCAGGGTAAGCTCCCTCAGGACCTCCTGGAACCGCTGGGGTTCCATCAGCCTCCGAGGGCGGACCATCCTAACTGGTCCCTTCCCCTTCTGGAGGGGGCGCGCTAAAAGACCGGCCTGAAGGAGGTAATGGTCCGTCCACGACAAGGGCACCGCTGTCACCTCCCCCACAACCGGACCCCCCGCCTCAAGGCCAGAGCCGAAGATCAGGTCGAGGGTATGTCCCCCCACGTGGGTCGGGCAGATCACCTCCTGGGACAAGTTCATAGTTGCCATGGCGGCCATGAACTCCCGCTCCGCCCCAACAAGGCCGGCATCGGCGTGGACGTTGAAGTCCCCCAGAACCAAAGTCCTGGGGGAGCCCAACACCACCTCCGAGGCCAGCTCCGCTAGAGCGGTAAGGGATGCCGCCGGGCATGAAGGGGCCCGGTACACCAGCAGCACCCCTAGCTTGCCCCCAGCCAAATCGATCACCACGTGCAGAGCCTCTACACCCACAATCTCCGGCACTGGATACCTCCTAACAGGCCAGTCTTCCCTAAAAACAATAGCTACGCCTCCTCCCCGGCCGCTCATGCGGGGCTGATGCTGCACGGCATACCCAGCTGGAACCAGATCCGCCAAAGTTGGACCGGCCAGATCATCCAGCCAGGTCTCCGTGATGCATGCGAGGTCCACGGCCCCATCCACGATCAAATCGTGGATAATCGGGGCCTTGTTGACCACGGACCTCGCATTCATCAGCACCAGCCCCCCACGCGCGGACCCTGGACCCGGCACCTCCCTCCCCCTTAGTGGGGGGGTGATGACCTCCACCTCCCTCAGGCACCGTGGACCCCTAGGGGCCCGTGCCTTCCCACCCCATGGACCATACCGTCCGCGCCCCATCATTATGATATTTTCAGTTTTATTCTCTATCCCTTTCCAAATGATTCCTAACATTGTTTGCTTTTTTTACTGCTGCTGAACACTGAGCTGAGAATTTCAACGTATTGTTCACAATTACTTCAAGATCCTTTTCCTGAGTGGTAACTCCTAATTTAGAACCCAGAATTGTATACATATACTAGAATGTTCATAATATGCAATTTTCTGTGTGTACAGAAAAATTTCAATACAAGTGCATTGGGGGTGACTGGTCAATTACGCCCAAGTGGAAAACTCTGGTTACCAACTTACAACCTTGCTTTATCTTTAGATTCTTCACAGCAGTTAACCTTTTCATAGTGTGAAGCTTCAATGATGTTTTTTACTTGCAAAGTTGTGCTGGGGGTGGGGCGGACTGCTAAGCTGAAGGGGTCATTTCAACCCTTCCGTTAGTTACTATGGCAGGGGTTACTATTGAAATGCAGAGGAGCTCTTGATATCTCAGGCTCTGGAAATTCAGACAAGCTGTTCTTCATCTTGGTTTGCTTAAGAATGGTGAGAACTTTGGGATGTTAACACTTGTTATCCCCTAGATGTTATCTTGTTTGCATATGAATGTGCTCGCCCTCACCCAAGGAAATCTATTCAGATCTATTTATTCCTTTGTATTGTTCAATACTTAGTTGAAAACAGTACTTTTGCAGTTTCTGTATATCTTAGGCATCTTTAGACATAACAACGATCAGGTGTCAAAACCCCATAGTACGTGTTTGGCCGTTGTGTTTAAGCACCATAACAATCCCAACACCAATTTGGCCACCCTTTGACCATCTGTTGAACACGTGATGTGAACACCATTGCATCACATTTGCATGTTCCAACTGAACACGTGGCCACGTGGTGTCTAATTATATCATGCGACATGTTAGCAGGTACAACATGGGGAACGAGGTAGCAGCACTTGCGTGCTGAGATTGGGTGGCGAGCAAAACACCCATTTGCCCCAAGATGATCTATGTGTCTAAGCAGCACCACATTGTGAACACAGGGTCAAACCAGTGTTCATAACAAGGTCAAAACACACATTCAGACACCCGTTGAAGTTATGTCTAAAGACACCCCTTATGTTCCAAAACTGTGGGGTCACTTCAAACCAATACCATTACTGGTGGAATTTTACTGGTAACAGTGAGGGTCTCTTGTAACCCGATAGGTGTTTTCAGACGTTACGGGCGGCCGGTTCACCACAGTGGATTCCCGGTGGGGGTGAACAAAACAACCACCCCCCAGGGCGAATAAAAGCCCTGAACAGACATGATGGGACCGGGAGCACGGACGGGAATCGGGCCACCAGATCACAGTCCGGGGCAGCGCAACAGACGTGACGCCGATACCCAGCCATGGTCAAAACACCCAGAAGCCACCAGGCAGGGGCGGGACACAGACATGGCTGCCTGAGGGCAAACGAAGCCAAAAGGCACACAATGGAATGCCCACACAAGGGAAATGGGAAGGGAGGGGGGAGAGGGAGAAGAGTCGGTCAGGTACCACATACAGCAGGCACACAGCCAGCGGAGGCACAGCGGAACACACAGCATGAACACACGCCCGGGCACACACACACACACGCACACACAAGGGAAAGGAAGGGAAGGGGGGCACAGGCGCCCGGACAACACACAAGGCACAACAGGAGCAAGGGGG